>JAJTUV010000516.1:0-260000 GCA_021653895.1 Mastomys natalensis | reverse complement strand
CAGGCTGCATGTTTTGGGATAGCCCCACTCCAGATGTTTGAGACCTACATGAAAACCAAGCTGCACATTTACAACATATGTGCAGGGAGGCCTAGGTTCAGCCCATGGAGGTAGATCTGTGTAGACTAGTATGCTCCACGGTTGGTGCTTCAGTCTCTGAGAGCTCCAAGGGTTCAGGTTGGTTTACTCTGTTGATCTTCTGTGCAGTTCCTATCTCCTTAGGGCCCACAATCCTTCCACCTATCTTCTTTAAGAGTCCTCAAGCTCCATCCACTGTTTGGCTCTGGATGTCTGTATCTGTCTGAGTCAGCTGCTGGTTTTCTTTATGATAAAGATTTTAGCTTTTGACTGTATAGAAGCTATCTGAGTTGGGCCTGTTGGGGAATGTCTATTCTCTCATCACATACTGAGGCAAGATTGTCATGAGTTTGAAGCTAGCCTAGGATACATATTGAGTCCTAGACCAGCCTTGGATACAGTGTGATAACCTGTTTCAAACCAACCAACCCACCAACAAAGCCCAAAGTAGACTGAGGTTTGTTTTGTTTTTTTTTTTTTGTTTTTTTATTGTTTTTGGAAGGACAAAATCCTTCACTGTGTCCCCTGGTTTTAAGGGCAAAGCTAGACCTTGCCCGTGGTCTTCAAGAAAGGCATAACTCCATTTGTGTTTCATCCCTTCCCACCTTTTAATAATACTTTGCTAATGTGCACATGTATGTGTGTCTGTGTATGGGTGTGCACATGTGCATACATGTGCCTGAGGAGACCAGAAGCTGTTGGATCTCCTGAAGCTGGAATTCCAGGAGGTTGTGAGCTGCCTGGGAACTGAACTTGGGTCTTCTTCAACAGCAGTAAAGGTTCCTAACCACTGAGCCTTCCCTCCAGCCTCTTGCAACCTTTTTGCCTGTCCTGCCCTCCACCCCTTGAAGCTTTCTGTTGCTCTGTATCCCTTGCATCACTGAGGCCGTTGCTCTTTCGCCCTTTCAGTTTTCCTCACTCCTGACTCCTGTCTGACCTTCCTGTATTCAGATCTGATATTGCTTCCTCTGCACCAGCAGGTACCACGGAGGCGCCCTGGTTCCCTCAGCTTTCTGAGTCACTGTCCCAGAGCACTTTGACTGTGTTGTACCGCCCACTAGCCGAGTGACCTGCTCTCGGCTCCTTCCTCTCATTCCAGCGTGTACAGTCAACGGGAGCGTGGGGCAGATTCCACTGCACTCCAAGGCCCCACACTTGCCTCCATCTGCTTCTTTCCACCTGTTGAGTTCATGGCTTGTCCCACCCACTTGCATCAGAGACCCCCAAATCTCCTCTTTTCCAGCTCTCTCCCCTAATTGATTATCTTCTTTCTTTTCTTTTTTTTTGTATGTATTTTTGTAAATTTGACTTGGTTTCTCCAAGTAGACCTATGTGGCAGTTGCTTTTCTGTGAACAGCTGTTTTTCCTTTTCAGTAACTAACCACCCTTCTTTGTGAGACGGGGCCTTTGGTAATTCACCTTGGTCTTGAACTCCTGATCCTGCTTCTTCTGTCTCTTTTGCTGGCACTATGGGCATGCTTGACCATGCTTGGCTCATACTTACTTTCAGATTTAACATTTTTTGGCAACAATATTACACAGATGATTGTGTGTCCTTCTGTGAATACATTGTTCTTCTGTGAATACATTGTGCATTCTGTTACCAGGAATGCTAAGTTTAATCATTGGGTCTGCCAGATTCTTTCACTGTAGGGATATCTTTTCTCTCTCAGAATTAATAAGCACTCTAAAATGTGACACTCACGCTGTTGCTTCTCCATGGCAACCTTCTCCCAGTGGCTTAGGTAGCCAAGTGATCCCTGTCTACATCTGTCATTGTTGTGCAGGGATGGCAGAGTAGAGGTTGTGTGTGTGTCTTCTGTGTGTGTTACATTAGTGTATGTCCTTCCCCTGTGTGTGTATGGGGTTTGTGTGTGTTTACATTGGTGTGTGTGTCCTTCCCCATGTGTGTGTGTGTGTGTGTGTGTGTGTGTGTGTGTGTGTGTGAATGTGTGTGCCCATGTGAGTTCACCCAGAGGCCAGAGGAGGATGTCAGACATTCTGATCTAGCATTCTTCACTGTAATCCCTCAAGACACGATGTCCCACCTGGAACTTGCTGGGCTTTGGCTAGGCTGGCTGGCAAGCCCCACTGATTCTTGTATCTTTTGATGACAACAGCAATGGGTTACAGGCGCATATAGCCACATCCAGCTTTTATATTTAGGTACTGGGATTCAAGTTAGGTCTCTTACGTTTGTACAGAAAGCCACTGAGTGATATCTCTAGCCCAGAATGGTGAGTTTTAAAAATTCAGTCATTTCTTCTGCTTTATCAAAAGGACTTTGTAATGACGCAGTGGTAATAGCACTGGCTGTCCTTCCAGAGGACTTGGGTTCAATTTCCAGCATCCACATGGTGGTGTTAACCATGTCCACTTCCCCCCTCAGATAGCCAGGTCCATTGGGGTACAGGATGTCAGCAGTGAGTATGAGGGTGAAGAACTCAGCTGGGAACAGCTTCAGGAACTGGTTTGGTCTATTGCGTAGGAAAAGGGTATTCATGCCCCTGGGGAGGTGGCCAGGGTCTCTGGGGCAAGATTTATGTGGCTGTGTACCATTGGCCAGGGAAGAGGTGTTCGAAGATGCTTCATCTACATACATATAGGGTAGTGGTGGGGAACCTTAGAAGGTCAAACAAGGAGTGAAGCTTGATAGCTGTCAAGGTCATGAATTCCTGCTAGGGTTGATGCTGGGGGTGCTGGCTCTGGGTTGGGTTGATACTGGGGATGCTGGCTCTGGGTTGGGTTGATGCTGGGGGGGGCTGGCTCTGGGTTGGGTTGATGCTGGGGGGGCTGGCTCTGGGTTGGGTTGATGCTGGGGGGGCTGGCTCTGGGTTGGGTTGGGAGAGGGAGCCAACTCCTGCTCTCTCATGTCTGAGGGGTCTGGGGTTGAAGCACCCTCCACCATTCTTCCATAATCCTTGGCTATTCCAGTCCCACGCGGTGGTGTAACCATCCATGACTCTAGTCTCGGGATCCAACGCCCTTTTCTGATAATGCAAACATGTGGTGCATAAATGTACGTTCAGGCAAAACACTGACACATAAAATAATACACATTAAAAATAATGAAAAAGGACTTTGCTCCCCACACACTTTTTTTGTGTGTGCTGATGATTAGATCTAGGGCCTTATACACTCTACCTACCTACCTACCTACCTATCTATCTACCTACTTACCTGCCTATCTACCTTTCTTTCCTTCCTTCTTTCTTTCATCCTTCCTCCCTTCCTTCCCTCCTTTCTTTCTATTTTAAAGAAAGATTTAGTTTTATTTTGTGGGTCTAAATGATTTTATATATGTGCCTGCATATATGTGCATGCGCGCGTGCGCGCGTGCGCGCGCGTGCGTGTGGTGTGTGTGTGGTGTGTGTTGTGTGTGTGTGTGTGTGTGTTGTGCGCGCACGCGCATGTGTCCTAGGTACCATATGCCTGCCTGGTTTCTACAGAGGTCAGCAGAGGACAGCAAGTCCCTTGGAACTGGAGTTACCGACAATTTAGAGCTATAATGTCTGTGCTTGGACCCAAACCTGAGTTTTCTGCAAGAGAAGCCAGTGCTCTTAACCATGGAGCCATCTCTCCAGCCCCTCCCCCTTTTAATTTTTAAATTTAATGTGCGTGCATGCACAAGCCTCATGGAATACTTGTGGAAGTTGAGACCAATCTGTGGGAGTCATTTCCTTCCTTCCACTATGTGGGGTCTAGAGATTGAACTCAGGTCCTCAGGCTTGGTCTCAGACACTTTACCCATTGAGCCATCCTGCCTGCTCAAGCTGTACATTCTTTTTTTTTTTTTTTTTTTTTTTTGGTTTTTTTCGAGACAGGGTTTCTCTGTGTAGCCTTGGCTGTCCTGGAACTCACTCTGTAGACCAGGCTGGCCTCGAACTCAGAAATCGCCTGCCTCTGCCTCCCAAGTGCTGGGATTAAAGGCGTGCACCACCACCGCACGGCTTCGGTGGTAGTTTTTACCACTGAGCTATCTTGCAGAATGTGTCCTCATTTTTGACATCATAGGTTGGTTTTGCTTAAAAACAAAACGAAACGAAACTTTTTTTTATCAGCCAAGCTTAGAAAATGCTGGATTGTCATTGCACTTGACCGTGGACCTGTTTTTTTTGGTCTTGATTACATACGCGTTCACTTAGAGTGCTGCTCTAGCGATGATTGCACAATGGCTTCCTTGGCATTATGGATGCGTGGGCTTTTCTACCCCAGTTCCTGAATAACTACTTGGAGGGTTATTATTTATGGATAAATGCCTAGATCTCTTCCACGATGAGCTTGTAACTTACATCAGCCCATTTATACTAGTCTGTGTCTTCCACACGGCTAGTTACCTCTCCTTAGACTCATAGTCCGTCTTCCTCAGAGTTTGGGTGGGGATTCTTTTCCCATGCTTGACTCTCTCCCAGAATTCCTCTCTCTGCCAGAGATCCGTCCTACCTTCTAATCCTGCCTCAGCTCATTGGCCATCAGATTTTGATTGACAGGTGATGCTTCCACACAGTACAGAAGAGATGTAATGCATGTGCCAGGCAGGCTTTTGCTCAGTTTCTGACCTCATGTACTCCAAATGCCGGCACGAAGCCCTGCCTGCCAGTCTTCCCACCATGGCCACGGTACAGCTCGTCCTCCCTGGACCCTGGACCACTTCTCACCCATGTTTCTGGTCACGGGCCATCATCATCTGCCTGGGGGCTAAGCACTGGGAGTCTCGCTGTCTTGTTTTTATTCTGCAGATCCACCTCCAGGTCTCTTTTTAGTCTCAGGAATCCCAGTCTCACTATGGTGGCCCAGGCTGGTTTCGAGCCTGCGACAGCCTCAAGAGTGCTAGGCTAGGGCTGTAAGTATGAACCAGCACAGCAGGCTTGTTTCTCCCTTGTGACTGACAGCAGGGGCTGTAGGCTGCTTCATGTGCAGGGCAGAGGCCATATCTGTCTTGCTCAGTTTCTTTCCTTGGTGTCTGGCAGAGAACAAAGTGGGCCATTGTTTTGGTTTTTTTTTGAGACAGGGTTTCTCTGTGTAGCCCTGGCTGTCTTGGAACTCACTCTGTAGACCAGGCTGGCCTCGAACTCACAGAGATCTGCCTGCCTCTACCTCCCAAGCACTGGGATCAAAGGTGTCTGCCTGGATAATGAGGTTCTAATAACTGAACACATGGCAGGAAGGAGGGTAGCTTAGTTTGTGCGGGGCAGAGGATGGAATGCCCTTGCCTGCCTTCTGTGAGTTTTCTTTCTGTTTATTCGTTCACTTTTTTATTTACTATTGTTGGTGTTACATGTGATCAGGACAAGTTCTGGGAGCCAGTTCTCTTCTTTCACTATGAGTTCTAGGGATCTAACTAAAGTCATCAGATGTATGCCGCTTTTATCCATCTGAATTATCTTGATAGCTCTGAGTGGGGGTTTTCTGAGGATAGACTTTGTGCCTTGAGGAAAACAGTGGTTTTAGTTTCATTTCTGTTGCTGTTATAAAACACCCTGACCAACTGGTGTTGATGGTGCATGCCTTTAATCTCCCTATTCAGGAGACAGAGGCAGGTGCTTTCTATGAGTTCAAGACCAGCCTGGTTTATATAGTGGGTATCAGGCCAGCCAGGGCTGCATAGTAAGACCCTGTCTCAAAATAAAACAACAAAACAAAATATGCTGGCTAAAAGTGACTTAGGGGAGGGAAGAGTTTCTTATAATTACAGGTCCAGGTTATAGTCTATCACTGAGGGGAAAGCCAAGGCAGGAACGGAAACAGCTATCCCGTCCATAGTCAAGAGCAGACACAAGGAAACAGAGATACTGCTTGCTTATCAGCTATGTTCAGCAAGTTTTCTTCACCTCTATAGTCCGGGATCACCTGCCCAGGTGGTCTGGGTCTTCCCACACCGATCAACAGTCAAGACAGTCTCTCACGGATGTACCCATAGACCAACCTGATCTATGCAACCCGTCAGTTGAGGCTGTCTTCCCAGGTGACTCCAGATTGTGGCTAGTTGACATTTAAAACTGACAAGCATGGTGGTAACAGAAGGACGTGGCTGTTGCGTTTGGGTTCATTCTGCAGTGGGAGTGGGACTGGGAGCGTGTCATGCCTCAGAGGGCGAGAAGCAAAGCTGGAGCGAGGAGAGGAGCTGAGTTAGACGTGTTCTGATCTCATTCTCATCTCGTTTTTTCTTTCCTTCCAGGTCAGGACAAAGAGGTGTGAGCAGGCTTACTGACCTGGCTGGTCCATCATGGCGGGTAAGGAGAGGTGGGCCATGTTGGGGTAGACATGAAAAATAAAAAAAATAAAATATCTGGCCCTTGTCCCCCCAGACCCCAACTTTAACTTCTCTGAGAACTTTATAGCTCCATCTAGCCCTGCGTTAGATTTTGGGGACCTGAGCCGAGCATCTTGATAGCCCTGTCTTACCCCCAGCTGACCAAATCACAGCATGGGTGGTCCATCCCATTCTGTTACTATTGTACTTTGAGACTTTTTCCTCTGGTTTCTAAAGGTTCAGAGATACACGGTGCCAAAGCTGGAGGGAACTTTAAGGACCATGTAGCCTAGCTCCATTCCTCTGCACAGCTGAGGTCTGGAGGGGGCAGTGAAGGAAATGACTAGTGATGGAGTAGGCCAGAACCCATATCTCCAGACTCACCTATGCCTGAGAACTTCCTCTCTATTGTGGGGAACACCTCACCCCATGGCAGCTTTTATTACTTTTGTGTTCTCGTGATAGATCCTGTTTTAGCATCTTTGATTTCTTTGGGATCGTCATGGCCAATTCAGGAAGTAGGGACATTTGGGTGAGGGGTAGCAGAGCAACCAGGGCACAAGGCCAGAAGTATATAGAATCTATAGGCAGTCCAGCCAGGAGGGGAGGGGCATATAGGACCAAAATGGAGGCCAGGGGGATTATCCAAGTTGATGCCCTGCGCTGTGTCTCATCCACAGAAAAAGTGAACAACTTCCCACCATTGCCCAAATTCATCCCGCTGAAGCCATGTTTCTACCAAGACTTTGAGGCAGACATCCCTCCTCAGCATCTCAGCTTGACCAAGCGTCTCTACTACCTCTGGATGTGTGAGTGCTGTGGGGATGAGGGAGAAGTGCTGGCCTTGGGGAGGGGTGCTTGCACACCCTGCTTTCCAACGTAGCATCTGCATGGCCTGGGAAATAACTGCCCCCCCCCCCCCCCCCGCTGGTCCCCGGCAAGCTCGCTTTCACTGACCGCTTGCCTACTGGGCCTCAGTTTCTTTCGTGTAGGCCCTCTTTTCTTTCCCTCCTTGTTCTCTTGTTGACAGAGCGGGGGTTTCTTCTTGCAGTTATTTCTTTTTGCTTCTCTACCCCTTCCCCCTGGAATACTTTTCCAGGGAACCTGTGGTGACTGCCAAGATTCCGGATTTGGAGAAGAGCCCTTCTTTTAAAGCCTCATGTTCCTTGATGTGTTTCTCCAAGAGAAGAGCATTCAACTGGGAGTTAGGAGACAAGGAATCTGGTTTGGATGCTCTACTTCCCAAACAGCAGGTCTCTGTTGTAGAAAGAGAGTACAGCTCACAGCTAGCTAATGTTCCAGGTAGCTAGGATTTTAATTCTCTGAGGATTTAGGGATGCGGGTGTAGAGGTGCCCGTTTGTCATGGTCTGAGGCAGGCTAGTGGAGTAGTGTTGTCATGAGGTGTATAGACTTGACTTTGCTCAGGGTAGTCAGAAGATACTGCTTAGGCATGTGAGAGAGGAGAGTCTGTAGTGTGACTGCAGTTGGCATCTGTTACAGGTGACACTGCCTTGACACAGACCTGTGCTCAGCTGTGTCAAGAGGATCTTGGGCTGTCTTGGGCTAGTGGGTATCTCAGTTTGTGAACACTCTTGGCCCACAAGCCTGATAGCTTGAGGTTCATACCTGGAAGTCATGTAAAAAGTTGGATGTGGTGTCACATACCTGTAATCCCAGGACAGGGCAAGATGGGAGGCAGAGACAGGAAACAAACACCTGGACACTAGGAAGGCTGGCTGAGTTTGGAGTACAAAGTGCAGAAACGAGAGGAACCATGCCTTAACAAGGTGGATGTAAAGAAAGAAAGTTGTCCTCTGACCTCCACATGTGCACTATGGCAAATACGACACAGAACCAACACACACACACATATACACAACACACTCCGAGAGAGAGAGAGAGAGAGAGAGAGAGAGAGAGAGAGAGAGAGAGAGAAGAGAAGAGAAAGAGACAGGAGAAGGAGAATCAAAAGCAAGCAAACAAAAATCACCGTCTTTACAACAGGCCCTTCATAGGACAGTATTTGGTAATAGCAAAGGGTTAGACTCACAGACTGTTCCATGACCTGCCTTGGCCTATGGGTAGAGAAGAGTCTCCTCCCCTATAATTAGAGAAGAGGAGAAGTTGGACAGATATGGGTAGCCTGTAGATATTGGAAGGAAAATGAAATTACACCTGATGGCTTCTGTTTTTCCCATTGAGTAAGGAGGAGGACCCTGGAGAGGGTCAGCAGTTAAGTGTACTATCTATTCTTCCAGAGGACCAGGGTTCAATTCCCAGGAGGCTCACAACTGTCTGTAACTCCAGGTCTAGGCCCTCTTCTGGCCTCCACAATTATTGCATGCATATACAGGTATACATGTGAGCAGAATACCCATACACATAAATAATAAATAATATATGGAGGAGAACTGAGGGTGGGGTTAGCATCCTTGCCTTTGTAGCAGAAGGTGAGGATGCTAAACCCAGCCTCCAAGATCTCTGAGGCATGCACAGGGTCATCTGAGGTTGGTTTCTATGAATTTCTAGTCCTTTCAGCCTTCCCCACGGCAACATCTTTTTTGTCTTAGGGGCATTCAGTTCAGGTAAAGATGTGTGTGGTCATTCTGGGTTAATGCACACCTTTAATTCCTGCACTTGGGGGGCAGAGGCACATGGGTCTCTGTGAGCTCAGTGCTAGCCTTGTTTGCATAGTAAGTTCTAGGTCAACCAGAGTCGTACAGTGAGAACCTATCTCAAAAGAAGAAAGAGAGGGAGGATAACAGAGAAGTGGAGGACAAGGAGAAGAGTAAAGACAGAAATGCCTCGTGGCTGGAGAAGTTCTGGCTGAGTCAGGGGCTGCCCATTTCAAAGACAAGAGGGGAGAATAACAGTATACATGCTAGGGCAAGTGAGCTAGAGAGGGTGAGCCTGGAAGAGCGATGCTAGCCAATATGATAACGGGTAGTGTCTTTTCCATGCGAAGAGCCAGGCCAACAGACCAACTCTGACAACCCGAGTTTGCTCCTTAGAAGGAGAGAGCTGACTCTGACTTCCACAAGTGTGCACCGTGGCAAACACAGACACGTACACACAGACACACAGACAAAAGTCGCTGTTTTTAAAGAACAAATAAAATCAGTAAGAACAACAAAGCTCTAGGAAGCTCTGAAGCAATCAGCAGAAATGCACAAGAAATAGCCATATTTGTTCTGAGGGCCCTGAGACGGGTATAGCTGCTGAGGTGACATAGTCAGGCTGAGTCAGAGTTAAGGGAGCTTCTGCCTGGCCCTGGGCTCCTGGAACCCCACCCACATGAGACGATCTGGTTCAGAAGCTGGATTTAAGAGCTATAAATATCTCCTTAAGTCCTTGCTAGGTGCCTATCAGGTACTTTGGTCCTGAAGAAAGTGTATCTGAGTCTTGAGATTCAGAAGATGGAGCAGAGGTGGTTGACTGAGGCCAGGATTGAGCCCACCTTCCTTTGTTAACTTAGCAGGTCTTTGGAGACTCCTCCAGTGTTCAAAGAGAGAGCTCTCTGAGGTCTAAGAACCTGAGTGTGTGTTAGTGCCAACATCTGTTTTCTTTTCTGTAAAACGAAGCGTCTTTAGACCTCTGCTGGCTGTGACTGAGTGATATGAGTGCTAGGCTCTTCTAGGTGAGGTGAGAAGGGAAGAGGAGTCTGGATCTCACCATGGAGGAATTGCTAGTCTGGGCGATGGATTCGAAGTACACTTGGGGGGCTGCAGGTCAAAGGAAGAGATCATAGGTAAGAAGACATCTTGGAGGAAGATAGTAGTCTGAGGAATAGGTTAGACAAAGACTGAGTTCCCAGCCTCTGCTGTGTGCCCCACTGAAGTGCAAGCAGGTGGCCTAGTGGTTTGAAGAGATATTTTTAGGTCTTTTTTTCTCCCTCTATTACCTGTCCTTGCTTTGTAAGGAAAGATAAGATGATTTCTTGCTTTGAGGTGGTGACTGCTGTGGGTCTGGGAGGCCAAGGACTGACTTGTGGTCTTGTGGATACAATCCTGGCTTCTTGCATGCTAAGCTCAATTCTAACACTGCTTCCAACTCCTCCCCTGACATGCTAGAGGCCTTGCTTACTAGGGCAGGACCCTGAGGCTTTGAGATCCTTCCAGGGGCCTTGCTGGGCAGAAGCTCTGGGTTTTTGCTCTAGAGACTCTTGGTTGTTGGGATTTCTCAGATTTCTAAGGGCAGATTGGGAAAGTGTTGACCCAAGCTCCCAGCTTGCTTTCTTACAGTCTGTACTCTGTGTGTGTGTGTGCATTTGTATGTGTTTCTTGTGTATTCATTGGTATGGCTTGTGGGTCATCTCTCTGTCTCTCTCTCTCTCTCTCTCTCTCTCTCTCTCTCTCTCTCTCTCTGTCTCTCTCTCTCGTGTGTGTGTGTGTGTGTGTGTGTGTGTTTGCATTTGTGCATGTGTGTCCATATATGTCCATATCTTGCTGCTTGTCTGTGTTCTTGTCATGTATTTGGTTGTGAGTCTATATGGAATCCTGGACACTCACTTACCTCTGTATGGACTTTGGTGTCTGTGTGTGTATCTGGTGTCTATCTCTGTGTGCATGTGCTTCTGGGTCTGCAGTGAACAGCGTCACGCTGGCCGTGAACCTGGTGGGCTGTCTCGCGTGGCTGATCGGAGGCGGGGGAGCCACCAACTTTGGCCTGGCCTTTCTCTGGCTCATCCTGTTCACACCTTGCTCCTACGTCTGCTGGTTTCGGCCCATTTACAAGGCCTTCAAGTAAGTGGTTGGTGCCGACCCCAGCTCCTACCCGTTTCCCTCTGACTGCTATTCCACACTCTCTCTGCTATTTCCCTTGTTCACCTTTGACTGGGACTGTCAGGTGGAGCTTGGGATTCCTGGGAGTTCCTGGCTGGGTTGAGAGGGTTGGGAATGAGACCTTTCTTAGTTCCTTCCTTCTTCAGTCTACCCTTCTTGTTAAGTTTTGTCTATGGGGGCTCTCTTGGTGGAGCTGTCCATCCTTGTACCAGTGAAGAATCACTGCTTTGGTACCAAGAAAACCCTTTATTCACGTGTCAGTGGAAGCAGCCATCTAAGACCCACTGATACCACTCACGGGGCCAGTGATGTCATCCAACTCTGTGCCAAAGGGAATGCCTATCTATGTACTGATGGGGTGAGCTGTCTTTGTGCCAGTGAGTGCCTATCCAGTGCCAACTGGGATTTTCAATTTTTGTGCCATAAGGGCTGCATATAGCAACAAGGCTGTCTTGGTGCCAGCAGACTATACATTTCAGTGCCATGGAGCCTTTAATCTCTTTGTCAACAGGACTGACTGTTTATGTGCCAATTAGCTACTGTTGTGGCATCGGTAAGGTCTCTTCCCTATGTCACTGAGATGTTGCATTTCTGAGCCTATAGAGCCACCCCCCCACCCCCGTTCCCATTCCTTGATAATGAAACTGCTTGTTTTTCCCACAATGGAGCCATCCACCTCTAGGCCAGTAGGGTCATTAATCTAGGTGCTGTGGGTGGTCCTTTCATGAGGACATCCCTTTCTTGCACACAGGCCTAATCATGGAAACCTTTAAAGATCTGTAGATGAAGGCCATCCTTTTTACAGTCTCATTTAAAGCACTTGGGTTGTTTGCGTGTCCTTTATCCCAGAGGAGCTTTGGGGTCGTGAGTGCAGGGAAGCCCAGTGCCTCTGTCCCAGTGACACAGCATCTTCTCTGCCGCAGGACAGACAGCTCCTTCAGCTTCATGGCTTTCTTCTTCACCTTCATGGCTCAGCTGGTCATCAGCATCATCCAGGCTGTAGGAATTCCAGGCTGGGGTGTCTGGTAAGAGGCAAAGGTGGAGTAGTGCTCGGGTTGTTTGCTTGCCTGCGTGCTAAGGTACTTTGCTTTTATGGACACTGAGTAGCTTGTTATGGATAGAAAGACAGGCTTTGGGGTAGTGGAGTAGTATTCACTGTAGATTAGAGGGGAAGGAGAACTGGAAGGAGTGTCTGGGTGGCCAAGGAGTGTCAGACTTTACGGGAAAGCTGGGGAGGAAAAGCCTTCTGGCTCAGGAGCTCTGGGAGCACAGGCTACGGAGTATCAGAAATATGGCCGCTCTGTGGCTCCTCCCCGTGGCAATGAGCCGATCCTTGGGACGGCTCCCGGGTTCCCTTTTCCTACATCATAGCCCCACAGCTGGCTTCTTCCTACAGCGGCTGGATTGCCACCATCTCCTTCTTTGGGACAAACATCGGCTCGGCGGTGGTGATGCTCATTCCCACGGTCATGTTCACAGTGGTGGCCGTCTTTTCCTTCATCGCCCTTAGCATGGTATGTGTAAATACTGAGGTGACAGGGTGGCAATGGGAGGGGAACCGTGATCCGAAGCCATCCCTCCTCCAGGTTACAAGAGGACTCAGGAGGCTGAGGAGATGGTGGGTAAAAACCTGAGTTTGGGTTTCCCAGAATCCACAGCCTGACGTGGTGGCAAAGGATTGTAACACCATAGCCAGGAGCAGAAGAGAAACAGGCAGATTCCAGGGCTTAGGGCCGGCCAGCTCAGCTGAAAGGGCAGGCTTCAGATCAGAGAGAGAGGAGGCCGTTCTCGAACATGAGGTAGAGAGCAATGACAAGATAGCTGAAGTTGACTTCTGCCCTCTACACAGACAGGCAAGTGAACCCCACCTCTGTGTTTGCATACAGCACACACAAGCGGGCTGCTGGGGAGATCCCCCAGTGGGTGAAACCGCTTGCCGTGTAAATGTGAGGATGTGAGTGTGAATACCTGGAAGCTCTGTAAAGCCAGGCACCATGAGCACCTGTAATCCTAGCACTTCTGTGGCAAGATGGGAAATGGAGACAGGAGACCTGTGGGCCAACTAGCCTGATGCACACGGTGGCAAAAACCCAAGAAACCTTGTCTCAAACTAGGTGGAAGGCAAGAACTGAGACTGAAGGTTGTCCTCTGACACCTGAAGTCATACGCACACGCACACGCACACGCACACATGCAGAACACAGAAGTCTTCAGAGTTACTTACTCTGAAGGCTGATTTTTTCACCAAAGGATCCTATCTGTTTCCTGAACAGCTGCCTCCCATTTTTTTTTTTAATTATTTTTTATTTTTTGGCTTTTTGAGACAGGATTTCTCTGTAGCCCTGCCTGGCTGTCCTGGAGCTCTCTCTGTCTAGACCAGGCTAGCTTTGAACTCAGATCCACCTGCCTGTGCCTCCCAAGTGCTAGGATTAAAAGCGTGCACCGTCATGCCCAGCTTTCATTTTTTATTTTTATATTTTGAGATAGGGACTTACGAACCCCAGGCTGGCCTCAGACTCAACATGTATCGAAGAGTAACACACCTTTGTCTCCCAAGGGCTGGGGTTACAGGCACGTGGCGCTCACTGCTCCTGGCTCCTGGCTTTCGTTTTTATTTTTTAGACAGTCTCTTGAATCATGATTCTCCTGCCCCTTTAGGGATCGCAGGAGGCAACACCGTGCCCTGCACGCTTTCCTCTGATTAACCATTCCCTACGGTTGTCTCTGCAGGTCCATAAGTTCTACCGGGGTAGCGGGGGCAGCTTCAGCAAAGCCCAGGAGGAATGGACGACTGGGGCATGGAAGAACCCACACGTGCAGCAGGCAGCCCAGAATGCAGCCATGGGGGCCGCACAGGGCGCCATGAATCAACCGCAGACTCAGTATTCTGCCACTCCTAACTACACGTACTCCAACGAGATGTGAGGCAGCCAAGCCCATCAGGAGGCAGGGCTGGGGGCCAGTGGGACAGGGGGCTCAAGCCACATCCTCTGTGTGGTGACCAAGCAGGGTTCCCCCTTCCCTTTTCTCCTCCCCAACTTTGTACAAAGAATCAGAGTTATATATATATATATATGTATACGTATATGTATATGTCTATCCCCTGCCCCCCACCTTTTGGGTCCTGCCCTTGGCACTCCGAGAGCTGCGCACTGCACAGGAAGTGTTTCTGTGCATTGGTAGCTGAGTCTATGTCCCCTTGTGAAATAATGTACAGTGGAGATCTCTTGTTTGTGGTGCTAGATGTATGTTTAGAACTAAACCAGCTCTTCCATCAGGTTGTCCCCTCTGACCCTAGCCCAGGGACTCCATGGGGCAGGGGGAGGCCTAGCAGAGAGCCTGATACTTTGTGCAGGATTATGAACCTAAGCTATTTCTGCCTTTAGTCCCGTTGGGAAGCAACAGTATTAACTGTTCATGGTGATAGGCAGGTTCTAGGGGATGGGACAGAGAGGACGTTCCCTTGCTCCCTGTAGTCCTCCCTCAACCTCCTCCTCCCCCCCTTGTTTCTCCTTCACTGTGAGATTCTTCGTGCTCATTTCCCTAGCTGGCTTTCCCATGATCTTTTTCCTCCTCCCCGTGTAGCTTTTCTTTGTCTTCCTCTAAGGCTGAGTGTCTCAGTTATGTCTGCTTTTAAGACTGCCCAGATCTCCCCAAATCTGCTCCCCAGTTCCAGGAAGCTGACATGGGAGCTGAGCCAACCCTTACGTGGAAGGGGCGCACAGCTTGGGGATTCCGAGCCCATTTGGTACTTGACACCCAGGGAATGGAAACGCAGAGCTGGTCTCCTTGATTCTTCAAGCCCGGCCCACAGAAAGAGGCAGGTTTCTCCTTCTCCCTCTCCTGGCTTCCATCCCTTTCTGCCCAGACCCACCTTAGCTGCTCTGCGTTTCCTGCTGGGTTGTATGAGGTACTTGCAGGGGTAAAGGCAGTGGTGGAACAGAGGGCACTAACTCATCACTGGTCCTGGGAGAGGTGTGGCTGGCCCCAGCCCTAAAGGGCTTCTAGCTTCTCAGAGTGACCACTGGATTCCTGGAAGGAGTAGCTATTCTACTTGAGTCTGGCAGAAAGGATAGAGGTCAGAGGAGAAGTCAAATAGAACCCATTGAGAGGGTGGCTCACCTCTCCAGTCTCACTTGTCCTTGGCTACAGGACACATTCTGCGGAGGTGTTCCCAGGCCCAGTTCAAGCTGCAAGCACAATGTCCTGACTAGCATTCCTGCTTGGCAGGGAGGAAGGGCAGGAGGGCTCTGCCTTTAGTTTTTAGTTTAGTGGATTCTGCCTTTCCCTCCCCTTCCATTCAAGAGAACGACAGGAAGAGAACGACAGGACTTGATTCCCAGTCTTTCCTTAGTCCTCTCAGAACCCTCATCTCTCTCTAGACTGATCTTAGATCCTGGGACTACATTTTTCAAGCAGTGCGTGGACATTGTCTGGTAGCATATCCCGCTCTGTGGGAGGCCTGAGGTGGGTAGGCCTTACCAAGGAGCAGTTGGCTGTTTCTCATCTCCTTGCAACAGAAATGCACCTGGGCTAGGGAGACCGGAAAACTATTCACGATGGTTTGCCTTGGTCCCTAAGACCTGGTTGCGGGCCACCTTGAGCTTTGATTTTTCAGCTTCTTCCCTGTAAGAGAAACAAAGAGTGTCTGGAAAGTTCCCTTCCTGTTGACTCCGTAGGCTTAGTTGATTCTTTCTCCTACTGTTTTCTCTATAGAGAGCAGTTGTCATAGCTCCTGCTACCCTAAGAGAGTCTAAGGCTAAGCCCTTCCTCTTCCTCTTCCCTTCTCCTGGCTCCCTTTGTCTTAGTCCTCTGGTACTTCCAGGAGGGCTGTGATCCAGCCTCCAGCCTAGCATCCACAAGCTGTTGGATGTTACCCCAAGTCAATTTCCTGTCCTATCTGCCTTTCCTCTTTCCTGGCTCAGACCTATTGGCCACCCCTGGCACTGCCCTTGGGAAAGCCTGTTAGCAGTGTCTGGCCCAGCTGCTTAGACACTGGGATGCTGCATCTCCAGGCGACTATGCACTTTCATGAGGAGGGGGCCAAGATGAGAACGGGGCTGGGCACAGATGGTTCACTTGAGGGGCGGGAGCCCGGTCGACACGGGATCCTCCTGTCTGTTGCCAGCCAGTGGCCTGCTTTTGCGTTCTGGTGCCCACTGCCCCTTGTTTCTGAGAGACACAAACTATCCCCTCATTGGCAGTTGACCTGCCTGAGTCAGTGTCTATCTGTGTAACTGGATGAATATAATAAAGGGATCATTTGACCCTGTCTGTTCTTGTCGCTTGTCTCCATGTGGGTCTCGGCGAAGCCTTGAGGTGGGATGTAAGGAAGGGTGTAGAACTGAGTCGGGTGCATCTGTGTCCTGGTATTCTGTGATGCCACTTTGTGGTCCTTCCTCTGAAGCAGCCTTCAGTAGGCCATGAAGTAGTTGCCATGACTACCAATTTAAGAAATAGGAGCAGTCTGTAACATTGAGTAAGGGGAAAGTGCCTGTGTCTTAGTTAGGGTTTCCATTGCTGTGAAGAGACACCATGACCAAGGCAACTCTTAAAAAGAACATTTAATTGGGGCTGGCTTACAAGTTCAGAGGTTCAGTCCATTCTCATCAAGGAGGGAAGCATGGCAGCATCCAGACAGGCATGGTGCCACAGGGTCCGAGAGTTCTACAACTTATTCCAAAGGCAGTCAAGAGAAGACTGGCTTCAGGTGGGTAGGAAGAAACTCTCTTTGCCCACCCCCACAGTGACACACTTCCTTCAACAAGGCCACACCTCCTTATTGTGCCACTCCTGGGCCAAGCCTATGCAAACCACCATAGCCCTTAATGGTAGGACTAGAAGACAGGCCCTTCTTCAGCACCCATGGTGGGTCTCTTGAAGCTGATTGAGCGGGTTCAATGAACATGGAAGTTCTTGAGACTTAAGATTGCTGCAGGGTAATGACTACAATGATTCAAATACGCAGATTCAATGATTCAAATTTGCTAAAGATGTGCCTTCACCCTCTAAGAATGCTGTCCAGATCCTCTGTGCTGGTCACCCCTCAAGATTCCTCTCAGTAGCAATGGGCACAGTAGCATACCCCTTTAATCCCAGCATTTAAGAGACAGAGGCTGGTAGATTTCTAAGTTCCAGACCAGCCAGAGGTTTTTGGTTTTTTTTTTTTTTTTTTTTTTTAGGTTTTTCCGACAGGGATTCTCTGTAGCACTGGCTGTCCTGGAACTCACTCTGTAGACCAGGCTGGCCTCGAACTCAGAAATCCGCCTGCCTCTGCCTCCCAAGTGCTGGGATTAAAGGCGTGCGCCACCACCGCCCGGCAGTCAGAGTTCTTTAAAAAACAAAACAAAACAAAAAACAAAAATTCCTCAGAGTGACCCTCTCAATGACACGGCTTCCTTGCCTGTGGTTTAAATCCTGCACTGGGAGCCCCAAGACTACAACTCCCAGAAGCCACAGAATTAGACCACGACTCCCAGAAGGCCATGCGATCACTAGCTTTCTCTCGAGTCATTTAGAGCCGGAAAGACGCCTAGATACCGCGATACTTGGGGTTATCCTGGAGCTGGTGAGCAGTGGAAGGGGCGGGAAAGCTGTGTCCCAGGTCCCGCGGGGTGGGGCGGTGGGAGAAGCTCCTCTGGCTGCTGTGTTTCCACGTGAGGGTCGATGTGTAGTGTGCATGATGTGAGGCTATAGGTGTGACCCCAGTCTCGGAGTTGGGGGCTGTGCAGCTGCACCTGTGCCCGCAGACATCACGCTCTAACCTTGACCAGAGTTGAATCTAGTTTAAAAGGGTGGCGCAATCGGGACACCCACACTTGACGCTTTGAAAAACTGCAGCACAAGGTGTCCCTCCAAAAGATTTAGGAGCGTCCTAAGTGCAACATTTTTTTTTTAAATTACATTTATTTTCTAAGAGGAGTGGCTGTCACCATGTGCATATAGAAGTTATAGGACAATTTGCAGGACTCAGTTCTATCCTGTAAGTTCCGCCCTCCTATTCAGGTCCTCAGGCTTGGCTGCAAGCTACCTTACTGAGCCAGCTTGCCTCAAATTGTATTTTAAAGTAATAAACGAGAGAAAGGAGAACTCTGGAAGTGTTTAGATGTTTAAACCCTGAACTTGCCGAGTGGCGTTTAAAAATTGGAGTTAGGGCAGTTTTTGTCAGGGAAAAAATTTCGCCATCACCGACGTTTGGAATATTGGAAGCTAGAACTAGATAATGGGCAGGAGAGAGCCCCAGCTTCAGGAAGTGATGTGTGTTTGGGAGCTGGGGTCTTCTGCTTCTCTCTAACAGTTGGGACCCAGCAGGACTGCCCTCAAGAGGTGTACAAATGAAACTGCAGTACTTTTAGAGTCAGACATGCCTATTTCCGGTTTGAGAGAGTCCATTAGAATGTCAAGTCTTCCAACTGCACCCAGCATTCCTTAGGTGCAGTGCAGTCACACTTTCTTGGCTACATTCTTGCCCGTTTTGTTACTGGTAGGTATACATGGAAATTTTAAACTTTGTCCTTGATTAAACTGAGAGAAGGAAAATTAATTCACACACAGAGGCCCCTTTCTCTTCTCTGTGTGTGTTGTCTCTGTGTGTCTCTCTCTCTCATCTCTATCTCTTTTCTATCTTTTACCTTTCCCCTTCTTCTCTCCCTTCCTTTCCTCCCTCCCTTCCCTGCACCCCCCCCCCCGACCCCCAGGGTCTTACTGTGTAGCCCCGGCTAACATAGAACTTATTATGTACCAATCTCAACTCCTAGAAATCTGTTTGTTTCTGCATCCCAAGTGCTAGGATTAAAGGCATGTGCCACCAAACCCTACTTTTCCCCTGAAATATACATAAGATTAAGTGTAAATTCTGGGGGTTATATAATACAGGTCAAGTAAAAATATGAAAAAAATGTGTTCCCTGCATATGCAGCTTAGAATATAAGACTGGTGGAGAGCTAGTGAGTTGTAGCCAGCATATCAGTAATACAGGTGTCTCCCTTGTCTCTGTACCTCAATCTATGAGGGTGGAGAGAAAAATTAATCCGAAGTCCAAGGATGGCCAAGAGTGACTCAAGCTTGACTCTGGAGATTTAAAGAGAACATTGAATGGCATGATAAAATAAGCTTGTCTTTGGGTTTTTTCTTGGGAGGGTCAGTAGTGGTGGGAGAGAATCAGATAGAGTGTTCAGCTCTTGGACACTTCTGGACAAGCCAGATAGGTTAGGGAATGCAGACACGTCCAGTCTTTTTTTTGTTGTTTTGTTTTTGTTTTTGTTTTTTCCCCCCGAGACAGGGTTTCTCTGTGTATCCCTGGCTGTCCTGGAACTCACTCTGTAGACCAGGCTGGCCTCGAACTCAGAGATCCGCCTGCCTCTGCCTCCCAAGTGCTGGGATTAAAGGCATGTGCCACCACCGCCCGGGTCAGACACCTACAGTCTTATCTCTGACCAAACCAGTGAGCTCCATGGTTAGGAGTGCGATCCGCCATCCTCACTGCCTGCCAGAGCGAAGGGAATTGTGCTGGAAAGTTCGTGCCCCGAGCATCAGAAGATACATTGTTACATTGTTAACCAGCTGGAGAAGCACAGATAGGAACTGTTTCTACCTGTACAAAAGTTTCTCTCCGTGCTACTGTGTTTTGGAAGTTATGTTTCCTACTACATAAGCAGAGGATCTTCGTGTCTCTGAAGGATAGAGAAAGTGCAGTTTTCTGGCTGTGGTTTACCTGCATAGCTGGCTCCCTTGATTCCCGAGCTCAGGGATCACAGCCTTTCAGTCCTAACCAGCAGCCTGCTTGTCCACTCTTCTCTGCTGCTCACAGTTCCTGTGAGTGGCAGGAGCCAAGGAGGTAAGGTGCTGCCTATAGTCACCCTGACTGTGTTAATAAATAAAAAATTTAAAAGTCTTAAATAGGATCTGGATGGAGGAAGAGACTAAATTGGCTTGGAATTTGATATTGGAAAGGAAACTAACTCTTGCTAGCTGCCAGTTTCCCTGGGACTCAGGGTGAACACATATGACCTTGTGGGTTAAATAATCTAATTTCTAGTCTCTGTTTCTGTCTCTCTGTCTCTCTCTCTTTCTGTCTCTCTCTCTCCTCTGTCTCTGTCTCTGTCTCTTCCCCCACCCTGATCCCCACAAGAAGAATGGTTTTGGTCCTAAGTAAAGCTTGGTTCTCAGAACAAACAGTGCCTTCTGTGGAGAACAGTTGAAATTTGCAGTAGAGTCCTGCCTCCGGTTTAACCGACAGCTTTCTGTAACATGACCCTTAGGAATGCTATCTTCTTGAGGTTCAGGGACTACACATGAAATCGAGTGTCTGTTTTACAGGGCTCTTCTGTTCTTGCATTATTTGACTGAAGAGGGACACAGGGTCAAGGTTTGAGGACTGACAGGTAAGTTTTCCTGGAGATTCAAAACTGCTTTTCAACAAGCATCGGGGCTAATTCCTTTAATCTCATAGTAAGAGCCAAGCAATCTCTGAGTTTGAGGCCAACCTGGTCTACAAAATGAGTTCCAGGATAGTTAGTGCCTCTGTTTATACAGAGAAAATGTCTTGAAAAACCAAACCAAAAAAGAAAAAAAAAAAAAGATGATGCTTTTGGAACTGGAGAAGTGGCTCCTGTACTCTCTTGCAGAGGACCCACCTGTGACCTGTGTGTACACCATGTCAGGCAGCTCACAACTGCCCAGAACTCCAGCCTCAAGGTGACTGGATGCCTCTGGACTCTGAGAGCATCTGCACTCAAGTGCACATACATGCACACACATAATTTAAAACAGTTAAACAATAACAAAACACAAACATGTCTCTCACTTAACCAATGATACCAATGATGTGCTCTGGGAGAAGCTGGTTGTAGGTCCGTGGACTTTGTCAGTTGTTAAGCAGTGCTCCTCAGACTTTGGGTGGCCTCATGTCTCTAACAAGCCTGGACCTGGTTGAGGCTCAGAATTGTAGCAAGGATTCAGTATTGGTGGTGGGGCTTGGGTAGAGAGAAGACTCTGGTTAAGAGCTCTTCTCTTGTAGAGGATCTTGGTTCAATTTTCTAGACCCGCGTGGCAGGTTATAACCATTACAGCTCCAATTCTAGAGGACCTGACACCCTCTTCTGGCTCTCTGGCACTTTACATAAGTGATGCACAGACATACATGCAGTCAAAATACCACACACATGAGACATACATGCAGTCAAAATACCACACACATGAGACATACATGCAGTCAAAATACCACACATATGAATAGTAAATATATAAAGTAAATCTTTAAAAGTGCTGGCAAGGTGAACTTTACAGGTGGGAGTTGTGCCTAGGGAACTAATCTGTGCTTAACCCCTTTGAGAAGGGTACCCAGCATCACCTCAGCTCTTAGAGATCTATGCCTAAACGTTACAGGCAAACGACAAACAGAGCGGCCCCTGTGGTTACCCAGGCACGGAGGGAGCTGGAGCTACTGAGTTCTCCTTCTATGGCTGACCTTGAACTTTTGGAGTGTGTCTTCTGGGACGTATTGTCTTGTAGAAAGAGCCACTTACCACTGTCTTTTGTCATTGACTCAGGCTGTATTGGAGGAGGCTTCAGAAATCAACTGTTCCTATGTCTTTCATATGAGTAAAGAGTGTTGGGGAGGGAACGATCCTGGCCCAAGATCACACACCAGGCCAGGAGTACAGCCTGGGCAGGCCCCGAGACTCCTGCGTCACAGAGCAGGTACAGCAGGAGTACAGCCTTGGGCAGGCCCCGGGACTTCTGCGTCACAGGGCAGGTACAGTGCACTGCTTACTCATCCAGCAGACCATCAGGACTGTGATAGTGAGGGAAGAGGTGGCTGATGGTTAATCTGGTTCTCATCAGGGAGATTGCTGGTAGAGAAAGAAGCAAAGACAAAGGAAACTGACGTCTACATGGTGAGGGATCATTGAAAAGGTTCAGTGGAGAAAACGGCCATCCCTGCCTATCCACAGAGTCCGTAAAAGCAGCAGTGCTGCCTTCCACACTTCTCTGCCCAGGTTTGGTCCTCAGTGACTGTGGCTGATGGAGGTGCGCTGGTCTAGCTGCCAGGGTAGAGGTTTTGATGTATTAGACACAGCATCACAAGCCAGAGGCGGGACCCAGTCAGCTACTCCTGTAGAGTGGCCCACTGCTTTGTATTTGACTCTTAGAAGTCAATTTGTATTTCAGAGCTCAGCCTGGTCCACAAGGATGGGACAGGCCTACAGAGGCAGAGTCTCCTGGCTCCAGCTGCACCCTCCTTGTTTGTGGTTCTAGTTCACTGGCGTCCTAGCACCTTGTCCTTTCTAGCTGCTTCACCAGTCAGCCAGGCACATCGCAGGAACTCCCCGTCTCCACACTCACCATGGCCTCTCTGCACATCACCAGTGCCGACGCCGACATCGCTTTTCATAACCGAGCACCAGGTTCTCATCACCCTTGACATTCCAGATCTGACCGTGCAGGCGGCTGGCCCATCCTGCCCCTCCTCAGGACTCTTCTTCTCTCTCACCTACCCTGTGTTCTCTGCCATTCTCCTTCAGACCTGCGGGGTTATTCCATTTGAAGTCATCCCCTCCTGCCTGAAAAAGTGCTCTCCTTCAGACTCAGCCGGAACGATACCTTTATGTGACCCTATCGCTGAGACAGTCCCTGGGTAGCCATGGTGTAGGTGTGGCTCTTACAGCACTCTATGGAGAGGAGGCCCGATTTGGTCATCACACTATGTGCTCCCAGAAACTGGGACTGTTAAAGCCCACGGCAACCCCAGCATCTAGAAGGCCTAAGGCATACCACATCCTGCTTGTTATATGACTGTGTGAACGAAGAGAATGATGCCCTTTCTTCTGTTTTAGATTCTAAATCCAGACTTCCTCAGACCCCAGAAAGACACCAGACCCCACATGGAACCAAAGGCCCCATGCCCCGCTGCCGTACCCTCAGTGGAAAGAAAGTTCCATGTTCTTGTGGGTGTCACTGGAAGTGTCGCTGCTCTGAAACTGCCTCTTCTGGTGTCAAAGCTTTTGGACATTCCGGGTGAGTATCCTCTCAAGATAATGTAAGTGGCTCTGGCACTAAGGAGTCACCGCTTCTGGGGCCAACTCATCTCTGCAGTGCATGGGATGTTTTCCCCCTTTAATCCTGGTGTGTATAGATGGAGCTCCTCCGTGTCTGCTGGTATGTGAGGCACACAGGAGACAGACTAGAGCGTAAGATAAGCAGAAGCTAGATTAACTGAGATACTGTAGGCGGGGCGTGAGAAGACAGAGAGGAGCCATGACCTCATATGCTGACCCTGAGGGTCCACGATGTCCTGTGGGCTGGAGAAGGGTCAGAAGGGTCTCAGCACCCTGTGTGTCCCTGCTCCCGCTCTCTCCCTCTCTGAACTCTGAGGCTCAGCTCTGTATCCTTGTCAGATACTTCACTTGTTTCAAACACACCGAAAGCTCCAGGGGCTGCGCACTGCCTGTGCTATGCACTGCCTGTACCTCTTGCTTCAAACCCAAGTCCCTCCAGTGTTCATAGATGCTCCAGAAGCCACTACTGTGTGGTGGGATGGGAGAGTTTTTCACCTCTGTTCTCTGCCAGGCCACCTCAACTTTGACTAGTTTTATATATGAGGATTCAGGGCCAGAAATTCAAAGACTGAAGTTCACCAGCTCCGGCAGTTAGATTACCTCACTTCCCCAGAATCCTCTGTGGGTCTGTGTAGCCTTCTGCTGTTCCTGTGTTCCATCTAGTGACCACTGCTCTGGGCTGGCTCCTGCATATATAACTGCTCTTAATCTCCGCTTTGCAAGTCTGTATAAACCCTCCACTCACTTACACCTTCTCTGCCTGTCCCAGCCTGGGTGGTTTTATTTCCTTTTTAACTCATTTGACATAGACCAGAGGCTGCACTGGGTGGGCACTGCTTGTGTTAATCCAACACTAGTTTGATGTGGGCACACATAAAGGCACCTTGGTTCCTTTTCCTTCCTTGTGTCTGAATAGCCCCTCAAGTGGGGCCGCCTAGGTGGCTGTATCCTGCATGTCCAGCAGAGGGCGCCTCTCTCACACAGATGACTGTTGTGAGGCCTTCCAGTCCGGGACTGGAAAGGGCTTGTTTCTTTCTACCAACTTTTACCTCCTCTCTCCAAGTCCCTCCCTGCCCCAGGCTGAAATAAGTGATGAAGATGCCAACCGTGCCACAGTCAGGAGAAGGGAGACTCTCATGGCTGCCCTCTGCCTCATGTGCCCAGAGCTGTTGGTAGAAGCTGATCAGATAGAGACTGGAGGGAAGAAGGCTGGAAAGGGGTTCTGGCGCTGTCATTGCCCCCTGGGGAGAAGGCACTTACACAGTTCTTTTTCCCATAGCCCCAGAGCAAGTGAGTTTCCGGGTAGGAGGATGGGGGCAGGGAGTCCTATCCCAGGACACAGATGGGCAGCCTCAGAGCACAAGGAATGGCAACACCACCACTTCCTCTCAGCCCACGCATGTGTGGGGGTGTGAGGAACGGGCTGCCTGCAGGGTAGTGGCTCCACCTACCCCAGGCTGTTTTAGCCTGGGCCCCTGGGAGGGAGGACAGGCTGTGTCTGGAACAGGCCTTGGCCGTTCTTTCTCTCTGGCTGGGTTTGGAGCCCAAGTGAGGCAGCCAGAGGGCACTGAACTGTGGAGGCCTCTCCTTCACTTGACTCTTGAGAGCCGACCTTTCTGGTTTCCAAGTAGGGATGCTTCCTCCTGCCCATCCCCCAGGCGTGGAGGCGAGGGTGGATGCACAGAGCTTGGCACGCGGGAGCCTCTAACAGTGTGTGTTTTCTGCTGCGCACCTCTCTTCTGCTATATGTCAGGGCCTTTGGGCCAGCACGTGGCTTGAGGTCTAGAGGCTGCGAGACACCAACATGGGAAAAGCCCCTGGAATGACAACCTTTGCATCTGTGAGGGTCTCATGACCTCATTCTGAAGGTGGGCCGCTAGCTGACCCAAGCTTTGTCCGGCAGGGCTTCGAGGTGTTGGTAGTGAAATGCCCTGTAGGCGTGACCCCTAGCTTATCTGATGGTCATGTCTCTCCCTTCCCAGCATTCCTCCCTCCAGTTCCTTCCCTGGGGAACTGGGCTTCCCAATGCCCCTTTTCTATCAAGGTCTCCGTCCCTTGGAGCAGTCACCCTCAGCTCTTTGCTGGGTCAACCATTCATGTGAACAAGGTTCTCCCCCGTTCTCCTCATAACTGTCATAAGGACAGTTAGCTTATGAATAGTCAGTACCAGCAACCTCTGGTGTAGGTTGCAGGTAGCTGGCCATTCTACAGACACACACAGCTGGTGTGCCAGCATGTGCAGGTATCGTGGGAGAGCCACAGACCTGGAGGCTGTGTCACACCACAGGTTGGGGAGGTGCGGGGGGGATGTAAGTGCTGGCCTTAGCTGATGACCCATACATAAATAGGTAAGAGAAGTTACCATCAAAGGAACCCAGGAACCTTTTTTGTGAGGCAGAGGAGTGCAGCTACGGGCTGAGAGGGACAGCCCTTACTGTAACACCCACCTGTTAGCTGAGCACTGGGGCCAGGAGGCAGGAGGATGAAGACCCTGCTTCGGAAAAATAATAATGTCTAGAAATGTAGCTCCGGTGGTTGTCTACTTGCTACTGTGCACAGAGTCCTGGGAATCGTGATCTCCAGCCACGAAAACCAAGTGTGCTAGTGCAAGCCTGTAGTCCCAGCACAGGGAAGGCAGAAGCAGGAAAATCAGAACGTCAAGGTCATCCTCAGCTACGTATCCAGTGTGAGGCCATCTTTTAAAAAGAGGGAGGAGGCATAGCGGTTTTCTGAACACTGGGACCCTGAGCCAATTTACTTCCGGTTTTGTTTCCTTTCTCAGCCTTAGTTATCCATGCAGTGAAGAGGAGGCAGGTAGCCAAGGGATCTCTCCTGAGGGTCTCTTTGGCACTGGTATTAGAAGATTCTAGATGTGAAGGCAAAAGGGACCAAGACAAAGGTCACCCCAGGAGAATGTTTTGCAAACCTGTAATTGTATACTTGAACGCAGACTGTCAACTCAATTTTTATACCTTGGTGGGAAGTCTGGCTCGAACCTTTCAGACTAGTGTGGTGGGAACAAGACAGACACCATAGTTACTTTTCAGGGCAAAGTGGGAGCAGGACTGAGCCAGAGGGAATATCCCCCTCAGAAGGAGTTGTGGTAGTCCTTGGGTTTATAGAAAGATAAGTTTCTAGCATGTCTATCAGGACACCTGGGGCTGGAAACGAGAAAGGAGGACCTTGCTCATAGCATCTGAAGTAACATTCTGCCTCTCCGGACAGCTTGTCAATATACAGAAAAAATGTAAATACTCATAGCCTTCACTTCACACACAGAATTAAATCCCATGGTTACAAAAGTTCACCCATGTACAAGGTTGCCAATTGTAGCATTGCTGATGATTTCAAGGCTCAGTCCACAGCTATGGCATGCTCACAGGGCAGCCGTGAAGTCACCTCCTGCTGCTGTGGAGCACTCCTCGGGAGATGTTACCTAAGGGCAGGTCACAGTCCGCAGCCCCAGGAAGCCAGGTTCAGCCACCCAGCCTCAGCAAGATCACGACAACAAAACAATAGCAAAAAGTGGAAAAAGAAGATTTATTCAGTTTGGCCATATTGGGGGGAGGGGTAAAGAGACCCCTTTCTCTCCAAATCGATCTTCAGGGCCTTGAAGTGAGATTTCTGTTTAAGTAGAGGACCCAGATTTGTATATCTAAGCAGTTCCTGCTGAAGTGTAGCCTGCCCCCCACCAATCCGTCATTGTTTCTTCTGTGTGGTAGTCTATCTAACTAGGGGTCCCTTTCCCCCTGGCTAGCCCAGGTTTTAAGCTTTCTCTTCTCCCCGCATGAGGTTCCTGGGAGAGCTCAATCACTTGGGGAGTCTACTGTTTGAACAGTCTGATAGCCAAAATAATATCTCTAAAAAATATCTTAATTCCTGCCAGGCCAGGTAGGAGAAGTGAAGTAAACCACAGCGCACATGGGAGAATCCCCAGCCCCTTAGCCTCTTTTTTGTTTAGCCTGCAACTAAGAATGGTTTTTAAATGTGCTTTGCTTTTTTTTTTTCAGTGCTAAGAATCAACCCCACAATGATCTCATGGATGCTAGATAAACAACCCCTACTAAACTGCATGTCAAGCCTCCATTTTAAAAGAGTTAATCAAAAGTAGCTTTAAAAAGTGATATTTCATGGCTTATAAAAGCGTCAGAGCCGGGCAGTGGTGGCGCACGCCTTTAATCCCAGCACTTGGGAGGCAAAGGCAGGTGGATTTCTGAGTTCGAGGCCAGCCTGGTCTACAGAGTGAGTTCCAGGACAGCCAGGGCTACACAGAGAAACCCTGTCTCGAAAAAAACAAAACAAAACCAACAACAACAAAAAAGTGTCAGGGATGGTGGCACATGCCCTTAATCCCACCATTTGGGAGTCAGAGGCAGTTGGATATTTGTGAGTTCAAGGCCAGCCTAATCTATATAGTAAGATCCAGGCCAGCCAGGGTTACATAGTGAGATTCAATCCCCAAACAAACAAACATGTCAGGGATGGACTGGGGATGGAGTCCAGTTGGTCAGGGGCTTGCCTACCATGGTCAGAGGTCTAGCTTCAACCCCTAGCACCATGTAATCCTGACACATTCCTGTAACCTCGGTGCTCAGGAAGCAGAAGCAGGAGGATCCAAAGTACACCATTTTCAGCTACATAGCAAGTTTGAGGCCAGCCTGGGCTACATGAAACTGTTTCAGAAGGGGTTGGAGAGGTGGTAAAGAACCAGCTTGTTCCATCTTACTCTTAAAAACCATTTTATAGTAAAGACAAACTAGGTTCAATTCTGTTCATGATTAAATCTGTTTCTCCAGGATTGGGCTATGCCCCACCTGTAACCTTAACTACAAATGGTTCTGTGCTGCCTGTTCCAGGAATGGCAATCACGTCTTTGTTTCAAAAAGTTAATAACCATCTTGGAACCTTACGTTTGTTTCAAAAAGGTTGTTGTGGTTACCTTGTTATGACTACCTGTTGTGTTCATCTTGCAACTGTGTCTTTCAGGAACCCCAGGACTAACTTGTTATGCTTAAGTTCTGTTCCTAAAACCCTGCCTCTTTTGCCCTCCAAATACCCCATTTGCAAACCCCCTACCCTAGAACTATAAAAACCTTATCTTCCTCACATTCAGTGCTAACCTCTCGAACCCCCGCCTTAAGGGAGGCAGCCCATGTACACAAATCAAACACTTGCTTTAATTAACTGCTTGCTTTAATTAATTTGGCCATGAGGAGTTGGTTCAGTGGTCTTTCTCTCTCTAGCTTTGGGATTAACAGTGGCTCAGGGCTTAAGAGAACATACTGCTTTCCCAGAGGACCTAGGTTTGTTTCCTAGCACCCGTGTTGGGTGACTCACAACTGCCTGTAACTCCAGTTCCTGGAGATCAGATCAGACTTCTGTGAATCCCCACACTTCCATGTACATGTGCCCTTGTGTTTGTGATTGTGTCCACAGGACTCCCCACCCCCACCCCTGTTGGAGGCAGATGTGGAGAGAGATGGGCTTCAGTTTGTGTCAGGGGTGCTTTACTGCATGTCCCAGCCAAGAGGCCCCATGCTAAAGCTTTGATGCATTGTCTCATCACAGGATAAGAGCATGGCAGATGGGGTTTGGTTGAGCTGTTCCCCATACTCTCAGGCATTAGAATACTTGGTCCACAGTTGGTAGTGCTGTTTGGGCAATTTAGGAGGAATTCCTCTTGCTGGAGGGAATATGTCCCTGGGGGCAGGCTTTGGGAACTCAGATTCCCGTCATCCTCTGTTTGCTACCTCTGGTTCCGGTTGTGATTTAAGATGTGAGCTCTCAGTTTGCTCGTCCCGTTGCCACGCCTGCCGGCTGCTACTCTTCCCTATCTTAGAGAAATGGTGATGGACTCTTACTGGTTGGAATCGGCAGTCCCCCCCCCCCCCCCCATAAACCCTTCCTTCTCTAAGTTGCTTTGGTCATACTGGTTTAACACGGCCATAGACAAGTAATTGAAACAGCAAGTATTTCCTCTTTAAAGTCCTTTGCTCCTGTGGGGACATTATCACATGCAGGCTAGACAAACCCATCTCTGCCTGTGTGGAGACGTCAAGTGCTCTGTGGCCACCTGTAACTGGTGGTGACCTCAGTGGACAGAGCTGGGAAGACGTTTCCATTATTACCATCTCTTATTGGATATGTATTTCGAGCTCCTGGTTCTCCATTAGAGCAGTTGTGTCTCTAGGGACCGTTGAACAACCAAAGACAAGTCTTGGTTATCAAAATCAGGATGGTCTTGCTACTAGTAGAAAATAGGGATAAAGGCCGTGGGGTTGTCTCACACAGTGACTGTGAAGCAGTTCTACATAGGTTTCTTTGTTCTCTGCCATAGCCTGGACCAGACTAGGGCCCTAAAGTAGAGGTAGAGGAATCACCGAGAATTCTGTTTCCATTGTCCCCTCCCCTCCTCAACTTCCCAGAGCCCCAGATTCCAGATTCAGCAGAGAAAAGGAAACCAGCCTCATGAACTGGTTTCAGGAAGGAGTCTCTATAAATGCTAGACACAATGCAGACAGCTTATGCAATCGTGTCTGGCCAAATCAGTCACATCGCACAAAGAAGTTCCAGTTAAAAATACTCGATACAAAACCTAATCTTAAAGAGGGATCTCAGTAGGGGACCAAGCACGGAGCTGACTTTCAGGAGTCATGCAGTGTGGGGGAGATTTGAATGCCCATCTCTATCCTCTCAGGACCCACAAGGATTTCAGAGAAAGCATGGGGAGGGGGGGTCCTGCCTTCAGGGCATTTTCTGCCCTGCCAGGACTCTTAGCATTTATTGCCTGAGTGAATAAACAGTCTATAGTGTGTGCACACGTGCGCGCACGCTTGTGCTTGTGCACACGTGCGCGCACGCTTGTGCTTGCGCACACGTGCATGTGTGCATGTGTTGATCCAGGGCCCACCCAACCTTGGCACTCAGGACCTTTTTGCTAAGTGAATGAAACTGAAAGAACAAACCCCACCGGGCTGATGAGTCAGATCTAGTGGCATCTCTTTAAAACCAGAAAAACTAGCCTGGGCTTGCCTATTAGCATTGGGGGTGGGGAAGGGCATCGGGAAGTCCTGCCTGTCACGTGCTCTTCACTTTACTCCTTGGGGGAAATACATCGCCCCAGGAGGCTCCCTAGCAGTATGGCTATATACCTTGGGAGCGTGGCCAGAATATAGACTGACTAAGAAGTAGTACAAAAATCTTGAGGAGAGATCTCAAGCGGAGTTGTTGCTTGGGGTAGGAGGCCTAAAGGATGCCTGGTGGTGGGTTTGTGGGAAGGCAACATGAAGGCAATGAGGTACTGAAGGATATGGAGAGGGGAAAGCAGGTGAAGAGCCAGAGGAAACCAGGGCCCCCTGAACAAGAACAATACCAATTCGGGACCATTTCTGAGCTAGCCCTAGGTAGAGTCTTTCCTTACAGCTGGTAGGAGGTTTTTGGAATTAGAGTGGAGTTCTTTGATCTTCAGGAGCAGCTTTCTGAGGGCTCAGAGTGGAGAAAGTATGGACCCAGTGTTCATGATGACTGGGAAGCTCTTAGAAACGGAGGGCAAAAGTCCCTTACCGCCTTTTATAAGTTTGTGTCCAGTCTGGGCTGCACGAAACCTTGTCTTAACAGCAAACCAGGTGGTGTGTGCCTTTATTCTCCACACTCAGGAGACAGAGGCAGGTGGATCTCTGTGAGTTCCAGGACAGCCAGGACTGCATATGTTAGTATTCTGTCTAAACTCCACCTCCACAGTTACCTGGCAACAGCCAGGTAAGCCTACCCACTATAAAAGGTCCTGCTTGCCCCCTCCTCTCTCTCTTAATCTCTTGATCTCTTGACTCTAGCTTCTCTCTGTCCCCTCCTCCCTCCCCCCTTCCCTTTCCCCCTCTCCATGTGGTCATGGCCAACCTCTACTTCTCTGCTCTCTCTGTCTCTCTGTCTCTCTCTCTCTGCCTCTACTACCCTCCTGGCTCCCCTCCCCATGCCCTGAATAAACTCTATTCTATGCTATACCAGTGTGTGACTGGTCCCTCGGGGAAGAGATGCCTCACTCGGCATGGGCCCGCTGAGACAGCATAGTCAAACTGCCTTATTAAAAAAGAAAAGAAAAGAGACATGAGTTCCATAGGGCTTACTGGGAACAGGCACGGCAGGACCAGTTTTATTCGTGTGTGTGTGTGTGTGTGTGTGTGTGTGTGTGTGTGTGTGTTGTGTGTATGCCTTCAGAGGCCAGAAGAGAGCATCAGATCTCTGAACTGGAGTTATAGACAGCTGGGAACTGCCGTGTGGGTGCTGGGAACTGAACCTGGATGCTCTGCCAGAGCAGCCAGTGCTCTCAACAGCTGAGCCATCTCTCCAGCCCTTAAGTTATAACTTAGATTTGAGACAGCGGTTTTGGTTTTAGGTGTTAGGTAAACACTGGCTCACTTAGCTGAATCTCCTAGCCCTAGGTGAGATCTCTAATGGACATCTTCCTAGACCCCTGGAGATGTTTGTTGTTGTTGTTTGTTAACACACAACAGGCTGTTCCTGTTGGATGCAGCTCAGTTGCATGCTCGAAGCCCTTTGTCGATCCCCACCACCAGGTAAAATGTGAGAGATGGTATAACTCTATAATCCCAGCACTCAGGAAGATTAGAGGCTCAGGGCCATCCTTGAATTGACAGGATGTTCAAAGCCAGTTTGGAATACTTGAGACCTTGTGTCCCACACAAAAGAGAAGGGTATAATCTCGATCTCTGTTATCCCTCCTAGCATGCGGGCCTTGTGGAAGGTCTCTTGTCCTCAACTGACTCAGTAGTTTTGGGGGCTTTGGGAGCTAGTGACGGTGGTACAGGTGGAGAGGAAGCCAGGATTAAGATCCTAGGAGCTGCCATAGACCAGGCAGACAGCCGACTCTGTTAAGTGGGCATTTATGAGAAAACCGAGGGACGGCACGCCTGATGGCACAGATGAGGAGGACTCCGTGGCGTTCTTGCTGATTGCCAACCAGTATGTACCAGTGGGAGTCATGGCTGCTATTCTGTGCCATTGTGCGTCTTCTGAGACGGGATCCTCCAGCCTCAGCTCCTCTTCCTGTCCCTGCTCCTCCTTTCCCTCTCCCTCCTCTTCTTCCCTTTATCCTTCTCCTCCCTGCCCCCTCGTTTGTTTTTTTTGAGACAGAGTCTTACTGTGTGCCACAAGCTAGTCTCTCTTCTGCCTCTGCTTTCCGAGTACTGAGATGCTAGGTATTGTTACCACACCTGGCTTAATTAATGAACAGGTTTGTCTTTTTAATTTTTAATGTTTGTTTGTTTCCACCTTTTCCTGTTTTTCTTTGTAGAATTTATTAGTCAGATTCCCCTCCCCTCTTTGGTCTTCCGATTTTTTTTTTTTTTTTTTTGGTAGTTTTATATTTTTGTTCAAGTATACACTAACCCCTAACTTTGCATTGAGTAACTTTATTAATTTTTTTTTCTTTTTTGTAAAAGTTTTTAAGATTGCTTTTTGGCTCTTGTCTCAAGAGTTTCACTCTATAGACCTGGCTGGTCAGGAACTTGTTAAGTAGATATCTCAGCCTGGTTTTGATCTCTTAGAGATCTTACGGCCTCTGCTACCCGAGTACTGGGATTAAGGATGTGAGCCACTATGCCCAGTGCACTGAGTCTTTTTTTTTTCTCTTTTCTTTTTTTAACTTTTTATTGGTTCCTGGAGAATTTCACATCACACACCCCAATCCTACTCATCTCCCAGTCCCTTCCTATCCTTCCACTCATGCAGACCTCTACACCCTGCAGAGAAAACGAAACAAGATAGAATAAAAAGAGAGTCTTGCCGTGGACGCTGTAGTGTGTCACAGTGTGTCACTCGTCTCCACTGGCAGATGTTCCCCGCACTGAGTCATCAGTGTGCCTTGAGGCCTGTGGCCTATGCCACACCATCTATACCAGATCCTCACAGGAACTCCTCTCGGATATCCTGACATTGCCCAGTGTCATGAAGCCCCTGCAGCTTTGGATCTGCAGGACCAGCCCCTTCTCAGGCTCCAACAGATCATAGACGGGGTAGATGTTGGGGCAGACCAACTCAAAACCGTGGATCTGGGCCTGGGAGGCAGCTGATCTGGTCAGCCCACCAGCTCTCCTGTGCCCAGATCACCAGGCCAGCTCTCCAGTATTGCCCTTGCTAGCTCACCCAGTGCATCAGGCAGTAACAGGCAGGATCAGCTCTCCCGATCTCAAGTCCTGGGTGTTGGCTTTCCTGTGCCTTTGTCAGCTCTACTGTGCTGCCCAGGTGAGGGGCAGGACCCACTCTCCTGAGCACTGCAGCCAGTGGGGAGGGCCAGCTCTCCCAGGCTCCCCTGCACCCCTCCACACAGGGTCCACTCTACTGTGCTGTCCAGATGAGGTACATCAAATTTCTTATTTCTTTATAATTTTAAATTTCCCAGAGTTCTTTTTGTTCCCTGAGTAGATCTTTAAAAAAAAATAGCTCTATGGGCCTGGAGAGATGGCTCATCAGTTAAGGCATTGGCTACTCTTGCAAAGGACATGGGTTCAGTTCCCAGCACCTACATGGATGGCTCATAACTGTCTGTAATTCCAGCCCTAGGAGGTCGGCTTTTCTAGCCTTTGAGGGCACTGCATGCACATGGTCCTTGGATATACACACAGGCAAAATACCCATATACAAGAAAAGACTAAAAACAGCACTGTTACTACAGTTTGTTGGGTGAATCCCTCAGCTCCGAGTTTTCGGCCTGCATTGTCTGAGCTTCTGCGTTTAGTTGTTTTAATCTTGCTCTCTAACCCAGAGGACTTTCTTCAAATGTCCGATGTGCTTTTGTTGCACCTATTAAGCTGAGAAAAGCTGGGTGGAAACTTCTCTTCATTGCTAAGACTCAGTTGGGAATGAAAGATTCTGTTGGGGGCCCCTCAGAATTTAGAGCCTCAAAATTTCCTTCCCTTCAACCCCCTAGTAGTCCAGGGTCCCCGACCTGCAGACACAGAGTTGAGAGTGTAGCTCGGCTGGGAGTCCTGTGCCTGCCAGTCTTGTGGATGACTTCTAGCCCAGGGCCCTTTGGCTTCTGTGTGACAGCTCAGATGGCTGCTGGGCTGGGGCTGGAGGCCGCTCCTCCGCTCCCAGAGCTGTCTTCCTCCTTTCCTCCGGTGGGCTTGTTTTCATTGCTGCTCTGGGCCTTGATCTTTGGTCTTCTAATCTCATCTGCTCGTGTTTCCTTCCACTTTAATTTCCCACAAGCGTGTTGATGAGTCGTAACTGCTGTCAGTCCTCATTCCCTCTGTTCTTCAGAGTCTCCTTTACTCTTACTTTACTCCTGGTGGAAACCTTATTTCATTATTATTCTGTTTACAGTATTGGATAGCAAGCAAAGGGCTCATGGAAGCTAGGCAAACCCTACCACTGAGCTACACGGCCAGCTCTTTTCCTTCTTATTTTGAAACAGAGCTTTACTAAGTTCCCAAGGGCACTTCTTAGCTTCCTGCCTTAGCCTCCCTGAAAAGCTGGGTTGTGGGCATGTGCCACCATACCCAGCTTGAATGAAGACGTGATTTTTTTTTTTTACATGTTTATCTTGTATGTGTGCGTGCACCGCATGTATGGACAAATCAGAGGACAGATCAAAGAGGGGGTCCATTCTCTTTTTTTCAGCATCGGATTCCAGGGATTGAACTCACATCTAGGTTTAGTGTCCAGTACCTTTACCCACTGAGTAATCTTTTCAGCCCAGAGAATGTGTATTTGACCAGATGTGTAGGTTATTATGTATTTACATTGATCACATTTGGACTTAATTCTGCCATCTGTATTTTTTCCATGTTGGAAATTGAACCCAGGGCCTCTACTACAACCTACTTACCCTAGCCTCTTCTTTTCCCAGACCCACTTTTTTTTTCCTTTGAGTCAGTCTCACATGTCCCTGGATGGCCTTGAACTAGACTTCACTATTTTGCCAAACGTACCTTGAATTTCTAATCCTCTGTCCGCACCTCCTGAGCGGAGGAATCATAGGTGTGTGCCACCTTGCCTGGTTTTATGCAGTGTGGGGATCAAACTTAGGGCAAGTGAAACAAGCACTCTACCAACTGGGCTACATCCCCAGTCCCCTCTGTTTTCGAGACAGTATCACTATGTAGCCCAGGCTCTCTTTGAACTCATAATCCTCCTGCCTCTGCTTTTTGAGTGCTGAGAATTGTAGGTGTGTGCCATCATGATGTGGCTACCTCTGTTGTATTCAGTTCTACCTACTAAGTCTCCTCTTTGCTGCTTTCCCTTTTCTTTCCTTGGTTATGCAGACTGAGTTCATGTGTCATTCTCACAGTGTAACTCAGAAAGCCCAGTAAGGGTTGTCGTCCTGACCCTTGCGTGATCTCCCCTTTCTACCATTCTCCCTGCCTTGGTGGGTCCAGGCTGTACTCCATGGCTGGGCTCTGTGGAGAGGCAGGGCAGCTCTGACCATCTGCCATCGCTCAGAACTGTCAAGGTTCTTCCTGGGTGTCTTAGAGAGAGGTCTTCAGTTCTCAGAGATGATCTGATTTAAAGCAGTGGTCCTCAACCTTCCTGATGCTGTGGCTCTTTAATATGTTGTGTGACTTCAACCATAAAATTATTCATAATTTTGTTACTGTTATGAATTGTAATGTAAATATCTGATATACGGATGGTTTTGGTGACCCTGTGAAAGGGCTGTTCTATCCACAAAGGGGCCCCAACCCCGCTCTGTGCAGGCGAGAAACAGCCAAGGGAAGGGGTGGCAACCTGGCTGTGTGCAAAGAGGCAGCCTCGACTTGAATCACCAAGTTCTTATCAAGCAGCGAAGCGGAGCCAGCAGTATTGGAGCTGTCAGGGTTTCTCCGTGGCCAGGAAACGGAATTTCCTTTGTGAGATTTCCGATTTATACATTCATTAACACTTCTTACAACTGTCCAGGCTACGTGACTGCCCGTGGTCAGACACTGCGGCCTTTGCCTACAGCCGTGGTTGTCAAACGATTCTTTCTGTCACCCTTGACTGGCCTTCCTCCTTGATGAATGTCCTTTCCTGACTCAGTGCTTTCCGCACAGGTTAACACCCCCTCATTTGCGTCAATACTTCTTCAGTGATTAACAGGGTGAGGACACTCACTCTCCCCCACACGAGGGCACAGACTATTTTCCCAGAGCCCATCTGCAGCCTGAGGCCCCTTCCCACACCAAGGCCTTGCTCCTGAAAGTAGGTGAGGGGACTCTACTGTCACACTGGAGCATGGATTCTGACACACTGTGTGCACACCCACTGTCAATGCCTTTCCCGTAACAGAACAAGCTCGGCACAGAACTCGGTCCTGTGAGTCTCCTTGGTTGGCCCCACTGCCTATGTACGGTAGGCTTGAGTTCCCTTCATCCTCTGCTGCCACTGCCTCTGGCCTCAACTGCCCCAGTGGCAAGAGGCCGCCACCGCTTATATCCCGGAGGCAGGGCAGGCGGTGACTCATTTCTCAGCAGCTCCTTCAACAGGGAAGTGAGATGTGTGCACCTGGCAGGGCCTGACCTTTGAGTGACAGCGGAAGTAGCTGTGTAAACATGAGGTTCATTGCTAAGGGGAAGTCCTGGTCAGCGCCAGGCGGCGAGGAGAGCATCTGCCTGCACTGGCCCTCATGTGGCGTCTCCGCCTGTGGTTCTAGTAACTTTTCCCCTTCTTCTCCCTTCCCTCCACTTTCTTGGTGACAGCTGGAAGTCACAGTGGTAACAACGGAGAGAGCCAAACATTTCTACAGCCCTCAGGATGTCCCGGTCACCCTTTACAGTGACGCTGATGAATGGGAGGTCAGTGCGGGCCCATTGCTTTTCCTCCAGCAGGACAGAGCTGTCTTCCTTGCAGCCTATGGCCCCGGCTGCTGGAGCACACGGCCTGGGCTCGAGTCAGTGGTCAGGGCCATCTGGGTGGAGGCGATGAGGAAAACATCTGTCTAGCTCCTGGCCTGCGGGAGGCCCGTGGTTCCGCCTTCCTTAGGCAGAGCTCAGCTTTGGCCCAGTGCCCTGGGTTGTGTCCTTGTACTTATCTGGGCTGATGAAACCACAGAGGCACTCTGTTCCCACCACCCTTGTCCACGTGGCTCCCAGCGTCCAGAGTGCCTCACTTCCCACGGCCGCTGGCCATGCCCCTGCCCTCCTGCAGAGGGGTGGGCACCAGCGGGGTTGCCAGGCTCAGAGTGTGGGCCTCACAGGGCTGTCCTGCCAGGAGGTTTGAAACATTCTCAGCGTTGAACTTTTCTGGCTGGCCTGCCCTTCCCTCCCTTCCCTCCCCCTCCATTTCTCACTGCCCCAGAGCTCTTCTACTGGCTTGGACAACCCAAGCATCCGCCTCAAGCAGACAGGCCAGGAGTTCCCTGCCAGATGTCAGTTCTCTTGAAAACCAAACCATAAAGGGAATACGCTCAGAGAGACAAGGAGCGTTTGTTTCCTCGGGCCTGCTTTCTGTCAAGCTGCTGACTCAGTGGCCAATGCTCGTCAGCTTCTCTGTGAGAGGGGATAGGTGGAAGACTAAGGGAGATGGAGCTGGTTTCCTTGGCTTTTTCAGCTTACTGTACCTGGCCTATGTGTCCGCCATCCCCTCCCACACACATGCTGAGGATGGCTGGATTAGTGACCCCCGTTTCTTTTCTTTGGCAGATGTGGAAGCGCCGTTCTGACCCGGTTCTCCACATAGACCTGCGGAGGTGGGCTGACCTCATGCTAGTGGCTCCCTCGATGCCAACACTCTGGGGAAGGTGGCCAGTGGCATCTGTGACAATTTACTTGTGAGTGACTCCTGGCGTCTGTCCGTTCTCTCCAGCTTTGCTCCCAGTTTGCTGAGCTGCAGATTTCACTGTACAAAGAAGTCTGTTACTATGGAGGCAGGTTGTCAAGCAGCCCCCCTGTTACTATGAGATGCAGGTTTGTTGAGCCCCCTCTGCTCCTGTCTCTTTAGCAAGGAGGCTGAAGTTTTGGGTCCAGTGGACCATCTGGCTTTGCAGCTGGTATCTGGGTGTGTCCACTTTCTCCTGCCCCCAGTGGTCAGCCGGGCGCCCCGCCCTCAGCCCTCTGCTCTTCCATCATCCTTCCTCACAGGCTGCCTGCCCTCCGCGTGCACGTCCATCGACTCCCCTGCCTTTACTGCTTCCCCGTCAGTTCCTCCTCCCCACCAGAATCTAGAAACATACAGAAATACTCTGAGAAGAGTGTTACTTCCTCAGGGGTCTCACATACTTATTTCTCTGTAGTCATTTCGGCCACAAAGCTAAGACCCAGTTTTCACATCTATCAGGGAAAGCTGGGGAGAACAAGGAGGAAAACAGGGTAAGAAGTCATTACCAGATTGGCTTAGGCCTCTGAAACCTCTTGGGAGCTGCTCCCTTAAAGAACATCTGTCTTCGTTTCTGTGATAATTCTGGGAAGGTCTATGGTCACCCTTCCTCCATATCTTGACCTTTCGCCTCTCATGTTCTGGAGGCTTCTATTGGAAACACAGGGAGTGCTCGCTCTGGAGAGAGGTTTGTGATCACCATGCAGACAGGAGGAAAGTGTACTATGGTGAACACTATGGTCTCAAATGAGTCATTAGTCTTTGGAGCCTGCTTGGTACTAGGCATTAAGTAGGCCATTAATAATACTGCTTGTATGTGGTAGAAAGTAATTCTCTCCCATAAATATTTTTGTTTGAGTTTATGTTTGTGTTTGTGTGTGCTTGTGTGTGCTAGTATCAGACTTTTGGCAGTTCTCCTGCCTCTGCCTTCTGAATACTGGCATTACTGGTGTGTGTTACTTAGTTCAGTATTAGAGTTGAAAATGCTGAAGAAATGAGTATTGAAGATGCATCAGGAACTTTAGGATGTCACATATGATGAGGGCCCTTCATCTGGGCCTGGTGGCACAAGCCTGTAATCCTGGCAACTCGAGGGGCAGAGGCTGAAGGATCAAAATCTCAAGGCTTGGTGGGCTACGGGGTGAATCTCTAAATAGAAAGTAAAGAAGGCTGGATAGTTTAGGGGCAGAGTGCGTGTGTGGTGAGTGGGAAAACCTAGGCTCACTCATTCCCCAGGATGATGTGTAAAAGAAAAGCAGGCATTAGTATCCTTGTTTGCTTATGAGGGGGCTCTTAGCTCCTCGTCTGAGAGGCGACTGGTGACCTGAGCATTGTTAGACTAAGAGTATAGGATGTGAGGAGTACTACCCTGATGCTGTGGCCAGGAGCAGACTGGGAAGGACAGCAGAGCTGGGTGCCACATGGTCCTCACTGCCCAGTAGGACTGGGACAGCTCAGCAGGGCACTGAAACTGGTGAGGGGGTACTTAGCCATGTACCCCACTGCGCTCCCATTGGTGATAGAACACACCAACCTCAGAGCTGAACCCCACCCACTTTCTTAGGCTTCCTCCTACCCTCTGGAAACTCAGGCCTACTCCTTGTTGTTGATGTTTTTTTGTTATTATATGCCCGGCCCTCCCCTTTAAAAACAGTCTTGAGCTGAGTTGGAGAGATAGCTCAGAGATTAAGAGCACCGGGTGCTCTTTCAGAGGACCGGGGTTTGATTCCTAGTACCTACATGGCAGTTCACAACTGTCTGTAACTTCAGTCCCGAGATCTGACAGCTTCTTTTGGCCTTGGTGGGCACCAGGCACACGTGTGATACACAGACATAGATGCAGTCAAAACATGTAAAACAAATGTAATCTCATGTAGCCCAACTGGCCATGAAATCCTGATTCTCTCTCTCTTCCTTCCCAGGCATGGGATTGCAGGCATGACCTGAGGGCCTGCCTTCTTTTCCTCTTGTTGCTACATCTCTATCTTTGAGGTTCTCCTCTTCAGAATTGGCTGGACAGTGGAACGTGTTCTCAAACTAACCATTTGCCTCAAACAGTTTCGTCTGAGGCAGTCTCTAGTGTTGCGGATTGAGCTGTCAGCATCCTAGGTGGTGTGGCCGCCTCCTCCTCAGTAGCTATCTTCATAGAGACCTGAACAGTGCTGGAGAGCGGCCGGCCAGCTGTCCTCAGTCCTGCTCCTCAGGCCCGATGCCTGGGGATGGCTGTCTCCGTCTGCTCTGGCCTGGCTTCTGTGCCAAACTGTCAGGTCCAGAAAGAGGAGTTGACTCCCCAGGTTGCCAGTCAGGTGCTGTGCTAGTCTCTGGACTGAGATCCAGCCGTCTGCCCTGCCTGAGCAGATTCCCAGAGCCAAGGCTGAGGCACCCAGCATGGTGCCAGCCATTTGGCTGTAGGAGCCAGTGTCCTCTTCCCTTCCTACTACTAGTTGCTTCAGAGGAGCTGTGCTTTGTCCAGGAAGCACTGGGCTGCGAGTCAGACAGTTGGGAAGCAGCCCCACTGAGGGTAGACAGGTTGGGTTTTGCTGTGGTCAGCGCGCTCTGTTTTGAGGGTTCTTAGAGCCCAGCCCCCACCCTGTTCCTACACCACTCATCAAGGGGTCTTTCTAGGTTTGCTTATGACTCCTGTAAAAGCAGCAAGTGGCACAGAGCCAAGAAGAAGTGTGACTGAAAGTGTCCACTCACAGCCAGGTTGTCTTCTTGAGAGGAGTTGGTGGGAAACCGGTATTCAAGCCCGGGATGAGGCAAGCAACCGGATTTGAGACTGTGCTGTCCCAGGAGAGGGCAAGGGCACTTGGGACAGGCAGGCGGCTGCTGGCCTGTTCCTGCATCTCTCCTGCTTTTCCAAAGGCACTCTTTCTGGGAAGGGGTGTCACAATGGCTGTCTCCCAGGAGCTCTCAGGAGGAGGTGGCTGGTGTAGTCAGAGCACAGGAAGCCTGTTTCTTTGGCAGGCCGTCCTTGGCCTCCCGAGCCTGTGCCTGGGGTACTGTAGGAGCTGTGGTTGTAGACCCTGTACTTAGTGCCAGGTCCTCAGCTAAGAACGCTGAAAGCCTTTGCATTTTTGCTGGGACCTGGGGTACCCACCTCTCTGATATCAGCACTTAGGAAAGCAGGGGACCAAGAGTTGAAGGTAGACTGTTACATTGCCAGTTCAGAGGCCAACCTGGGCTACATGAGATTGTGCCTCAAAAAACTACTTCCATACCACACCACCATCAAAAACATTCACATCTTTTTTTTTTTTTTTTTTTTGTTTTTCGAGACAGGGTTTCTCTGTGTAGCCCAGGCTGTCCTGGAACTCACTCTGTAGACCAGGCTGGCCTCGAACTCAGAAATCCGCCTGCCTCTGCCTCCTAAGTGCTGGGATTAAAGGTGTGAACCACCACTGCCCGACTCACATTCTTTTTAATTTTTAAAAAATTATTTTATTTCATTTTGGGACAGGGTCTGTGTAGACCTTGATGGCCTAGAACTTGCTATGTAAACTAGGCTGGTTTCAAACTGGGAGAGCTGTGTATGCCTCTGCCTCCAGAGGGCTAGGATTAAAGGACTACGCTACAATGCCCAGCTTTTTCTTTAAAAAAAAAAAAGGGTCCTGGTGTGTATTCCAATCTGACCCTGAACTTGAGGTTCTGTTGCCTCAGCCTTCAGAGGCGGATATTACAGGCATATGTCCCCATACCCAGCTTCAACCATGATTTGATTTCAAGCTTGCACGACTTCAGAATTCACAATCTCAAGGCTGAGTTGGAAAATAGGAAAGGAGGGAAGGTCTGAATTGGCCCAGCTCTTTCATAGCTGTTCTGGTGTGAGACCTGGTGGTAAGGTCTGGCTTCGGGAGATGGGAGGCTGCCCCGTCGGAAGGATGGCTGTACGGGACCCTGTTTGTATCTATGTGACAACTGTTTATCTCAGGGAGCTGCAGCTTGCTCATCTGTGAGCAAGGGACAATAACTTCCTTATAGGGCTACAGAAAGGGTTCTTGAGATGATGGATGAAGCAAGGTACCCTGTGCTGATGTTTTCATTCTCAGAGTTTAGTCGGCCTAGAAGTGGAACTGCTGAGTAGAGTGTGAACAGTCTGGTTCGTAGCTTTCCAGTGAGTAGCGAAGATGGCCTCCTGTCCCCTGGGATTGGTGGGCAGGGAGACTGCATACAGGATGGAGGTCTGGGTCACTGTGGGTGCTGATTGGGTATCTCCTGTGTCTAGGACCAAACTAGGGCCTGAGTGGAGATGATGAGAGGATGAAGAGACAGCCCTCCCTCCCAAGGGTGCAAGAACAGATCTCTGTAGATGGTGATACCCTGTCACCCCTAGGCAACAGCTGCTCTGCTGACCATGGCAAGGACAGCAGGGAGGATTTGGGGGGGACCGTGAGTGTTGGTAGACAGAGCATCAGCATCTCCTCCCCCACTTCTTCATAGACATGTGTCATCCGGGCCTGGGACCTCAACAAGCCCCTCCTCTTCTGCCCTGCCATGAACACTGCCATGTGGGAGCACCCTGTCACTGCACAGCAGGTGGGCCAGCTCAAGGCCTTTGGCTACGTGGAGATTCCCTGTGTGAGCAAGAAGCTGGTGTGTGGAGACCAAGGTAGGCTTCTCACCACACACACAATCCAAAGCTGTAGAAGGTGCTCCGCTTTGGGGTCACCTCTGGGTTCTGTGATCCAATGGGTCTCTGGCCCATTGTGACCTTGGACAGAGCTGTTTTCTGAGCTCAGCTCTCTCATCTAGAAGTGGATAGAATGCTGATTCTTGTCTCTCAGGATTGTTAGGCCAAAGCGAGACAGTCTGTGTGAAGTGTGTGGTGGAGGCTCTGGCAATGGAGCAAACACTGTTAATGGACTGACACCCGGGCCTGTCCTGGGCTATCTTGGTAGGAATATGGTAGACTCAGCTCAGGCAGAGCTGGACTTGTGGTCCCCAGGCTTAGGATGTGGGCAGAGTGCACAGGGGAGATCTTAGTGGTAGCCACAGGCAAGGTTAGCTCATCTGGCGCCTCTAAATCACAGTGAGCTTTGCTTCCAGGTCTAGGAGCCATGGCTGAAGTGGAGACCATTGTGACTAAAGTACAGGACGTGCTCTTGCAGCGTGGTGGCAGCCAGCAAAGTTGAACTGGGATTTCTGCCGTGACGCCCCTGCACCCAGTGAGTTCTGCCTGAGCTGTTGAAGAAGGTTATCAGCTTGTGCTTGCTCAGGAGGGGCTAGCCTGCAGCTTCTTGGAACTTCCTTTTGGTCTAACCCTCTTCAAGCTCCATGGGACCACAGACCCAGGTCCTACCTTCTTTCAACCAGGGGATGCCTGCTTCCTGGAGGCCCTCCCATTTCTTTCTGGGATAGCCCCAGTGGACCAAGCAAACACACTGCTACTGGAAGGGTAACTGAGTGACTGCGGGACCTCCTGGCTGGGAATTGCTTTTAGACACACCACGGCTGAAGCTGGGCATGGAGGCTCCCATCTGAATCTTAGCACTCAGGAGGCTGAGGCAGGATTGTTCCAAGTTTGAAGTTGGCTTGGGCTACAGAGTGAGCCAGGCCTGTGAGTGTGATAGTCTATTTCAAAACAAAAGCAACAAGAAGAAACAACATAGCTCAAGATCCCAGGCACAGCAGGCTCTGGTCAGGCCGGGAAGCTCCCATTCTTTGGTGCTCAGGTGCCACACACAGTCAAGAAGTCTGTGAGGTGGCCGGACTTTTCAGATTTCCCACAGACTGTACTGAGAGTGGGGGCACCAACGGCTCTGGGAAATAAAGAAAAGTGACCTTTTAGGAGACTCTGTTCTTCTTTACATCCTGTTTGTGACCTCAGAGGTCAGGGGCACGGCCATGCGAGGCCAGAGAAGGTTCCAGCCTGATGACCGGCTAGCACGCCCACACGCCTGTGTAATCTCAAAGCAGACGGCTCAGATTCAGATCTCAGTCCCACCACTCACCCGCTCTGGACCTGGACGGACCCTCGCTTTCCCATCTGTAGGGCCATGCGTCCATAGTAGAGCTGCGGAGAGGATTAAGTGAGGTGTATGTAGAAGTGCATTTGTCTCTTACACCCTCAGGGGATACAGGCATGGTTCCCAGCAGACGCCTGAAGCCAGAACAGAGCTCTCTGCATTATGATGTCTTCCTTTACATACGTAACCTACATAACCTGTGACAGATTTGACTTTATGAATTAGGCCCAGTAAGAGATCAGCAACAATAACAAAACAGAACATTACTCACTTTGTTCTGTAAGAAACTTTTCCATGCTGAAAAAAAAGAAAGAACAGTTAAAAATATAATAGGGCTGGGCAGTGGTGGCGCACACCTTTAATCCCAGCACTTGGGAGGCAGAGGCAGGTGGATTTCTGAGTTCGAGGCCAGCCTGGTCTACAGAGTGAGTTCCAGGACAGCCTGGGCTACACAGAGAAACCCTGTCTTAAAAAACATATACATACTACATACACACACCACACACACACACATATATATATATACACATATATACATATATAAAAAATAAAATAGGAACTGGCAGGATGGTTCGGCGTGTAAAGGTGTTTGCCACCTTTGGGTCGCCAAGCTTCACAACTTGAGTTTAATCCCTGGAATTCACATGGTGGAAGGAGAGAACTAACTTCTGAAAGGTGACCTCTGACCTCCACCTCCACTGTCACACTGTGACAGGTACTGTTTGCACATGTACATGCATATAAATAGACATAGTAAATACTTAAAATACAGTTTTAAAATTTGTGTGAGCATGGTCTCTTAGCAACCTCAACATACAATTTTTAAATTGTATTAAGTCAAGAACTTAAGACTTTCTGTTTTGTTTTGTTTTGTTTTGTTTTGAGATGAGATTTCTCTTTGTATCCCTGGCTGTCCTGAACTTCTCTACACTAGAGTAGCTTGGAACTCAGCGATCCACCTGTCTCCCTTCCTGAGTGCTGGGCGGGTCTAGAACACATGGACCTTTTCACGTGAAGGAAGGCTTCAGTGTGTCCCTGGCTTCCCTGAGTCGTCTGCATCATGAGTCTTGGACTGGTACTGAGGTAAGGCTGCTTGAGCACAGGGCTGTGCCCCTCTGGTAGTCGATTTGTAACGCTGCTGTAGTAACTGACTGTCAGTCATATTCAACATGGACACGCTAGACTAAGTGATGATTCATGTCTGGGTTGAGATGGACCAGGAAGTGTGGTATTTCATTCTCCTCAGCACAGTGTGTGACTTTACACCATGGATCGTTTTAATAAACTCTGATATTTCAGATTGCGGTTGACCAGGTAACAGAAAGCAACATTGCAAATAGAGAAGTAGAGACTTATCTAACCACTGTGAAATAACCTGAACAGTAAATGCCAAAAAAAAAAAAAAAAAAAAGAGTGTGAAACCCGTTAGTGCACACATTTCACAAGTGCACACGAGTGTGAAGAACTTCCCTAACATGAAGTTAACAGGCCGTGCGTTTCATGTTTAGGGAAATAAGGCCCAGGTCCTAAGCTGACACCTTATGGAAGCCGTCAGCGGGTTGTAACCTGAGCTCCAGGACTCAGACTTGCCTCCATGTTGGACCTCTGGCTCCTTCCTTTCAGCTTGTTGCACTTGCCTAGAGATACCAGCCCGTTTATGGTACACGAGGCCCGGAGGGCTCGTCTCTAGAGAGGCTTTGGCCTAGAAACCTCTTGCTGTCTCACTTTGATCGAGTAACTCCGATGTGGCGAGGTGAGGCCCGATGTGGCCGAGGTGAGGCCCCGTCTGTATTTGCAGTTGAAGTGGGGGCTGCTTCCTGCTCTGTCTCCTGGACTAGGCAGAGTAGGCATGCCATGAATGTCCTGAGAGCATTGCAGGTACAAGTGTTGATGTACAAAAGCATGGTCTCCATCCGCCTCCAAGAGCCCTTCTATCTTGACCTTAATCAAATGACCCTTGGAATAATTGTCTTAGGGCACTAAAGAAAATGGAACCTAAAAGTAGGATCAAGAAAAGAAGATGGCTCAACGGGAACAATTGCCTGCCACCATGCCGGTTAACCTGAGTTCAATACCTGGGACCCACAGGGGCAAGAGACAGCCAATTTCTGAAAGTTGTCTTTTGACTTCCACATGGGCATAATGATCCATATGCATCCAAAATAAATAAGGAATTGAAACAAACAAACAAACAACCTCAGTCGGGATGTAGCAGCAAGAAGAGTGCTTTCTGCCTAGCATGTACAAGGCCCTTGATGGTGAACTAAACCAGAAACCTTCCAGCATCGAGTCTGAGGCCTGTCTATGCTAAAAAGTGATTTCTGTGGTAGCCTGAGCTGCACAGGAAGTCTTCCTCTCCTCACCTTCCCTCCCTTCCCCCCCCTGCCCCGACGGGTTTCTCAGAGACAGTGTGTGGGAAAGAGAGCCTGAAGCACTAAGTGTCAGGAGATCTTTAGGCAGCTTCCCACTGTGTCTTGTCACCTCACCCTTTACCTCAGAGCCCTGCTCCTGAATGAATAGGAAGAGTGATTTTAAAAGTAGCTCTTCCTGTCTGCTCAGTGCTTGCAGGTGAGGCTCTGTGCTGGGGCACTTTAAGGAAGCAGTTCCAAAGGTGGCCTCTGGGGTCGCATGTGTAGGAGGCCTCCAAGTGACGAGTATCTTCACAATAGAAGTAGCCACAGACGTCCTGTATCTTGGGGTTTCTATTACTGTGATAAAACACTATGACTGAACACAACTTGGTGGAAAGTTTATTCCAGTTTATAGTCCATCACCAAAAGAAGGCAGAACAAACTCGGGAGGAACCTGGAGGCCAGAACTCTGACTTGCTCCTTCTAACTTACTCAAGCTGCCTTCTTATGGCACCCAGGGCTGTAGTATCCAGGTGCCCAGGGGTGGTACTGCTGCCCTCAGAGAGCTGAGCCCCGCCCACATCAGTCATCAATTAGAAAAATGCATTTGTCACAGAATAATCTGGTAGGGTCATTTTCTCAGTTGTGGTTCCCTCTTCCCAAATGACTCCAGGTTTGTGTCAAGTTGACATAAAACTAGTCAGCACAAGCTATAAAATGCTGTTTCAAAGGCTACAGGAGAGCCTGGCATGGTGGTATATGCCTTTAATCTTAGGACTCAGTAGTCAGAGGCAGGCAGATCCTTTGAGTTCAAGGCCAGCCTTGTCTATGGACACAGTAAGACCCTGTCTCGAATAACAACGGTGAAGGGCAGGCATGGTGGTGCATGCTGTTAACCTCAGCACCTTTGAGGCGCGGGCAGACATAGCTCTGTGAGTTCTAGGCCAGCCAGTGAGAGGCTATGTCAAACAAAAGCTGAGAGCAGAGGACGTCACCGTGCGTGGTCCTGTCACTGAAAACAGTTGCGGCAGGACAAGTGTCAGGTTCTCTAGTGGCAGTGACAAGACAGTTTCTTCCACTGAGGCTCTGAGTTTGTGAAATCATCACGGGCAGAATTGTTCTTCAGAGAGTGTTTTAGTTTCTTAATAACTTACAGAATCCTGTAAGTTTGGCAGAAGAAGACATTTGGGTCTGAGATTTGCAGTCTTACTTGAATGCCTGCATGGCATCTTCCTAGGATGCTGGGCTCCTCCTCTTCCTCTGTGTACAGCTCACCTGGTCCCTCAGCCACTGTCTCACTGCCTCAAGATAGACCCTCTAGCTCTTCCCTTGACCAGGAGCCAACCCTGCAGGGCCCCCTGTCCGTGTTTTTTCCTACCTCTTCCCTTTGCACACGAAGCTGTATTGGAAAGACATTTGTTACCTGGCTGACTTATACATGAGCTGCTTGCTCAAGGTAACCAGAAGTCACCTTTGCAAAGCCTTCCCTGGCCCATGTGGGCTGGATTAGATAATCCTTACTCACGTTCCTGTGTCCCTACTTATTAAAACATAGGATTGGAATTGTCTTTCCTTTGTGTCCCTCTGACATTGGGCTCTCTTGTAGAGTAGCAGTTGTCTTGTGCTTTACAGAACTCATCGAGTCATTTCAAGCTTATTGTACTGTCAGGTGTGTATTCTTGTGTGGGTGGGTAGGTGTGTATGGAGGGGGGTCGGGTAAGGGTCATATCCTGTTCCTTTCTGAACAAGGCTGAAAACCTAGGAATCATAAAAAGCAAAGATGGATAAATTTAACTACAGAAAAACAAACAGGTTGGCAGTACAGAAGCCCAAAGGCGAGATTAAAAGACAAACTTGAAAAATCACCTGCAGCCTCTCATGACAGGGAGGAGAAGGCCTCTGATATATAGGATCTGTCATTGACATGGGTTTGTTTGAGACAAGGTCTAACTATGTAGATCTGGCTGCCTTTGAACGTGAGATCCGCCTACTTCAAGCATCCAAAGTGCTGGGATGACAGGCATGCACCATACCACCTGGGTTTCTGTTTTGTTCTGCTGAGGATCAAATCCACTGCCATGGAGGAAAGTACGGGAGGCCAGCGATACAGTCATTACAAAGAATTTACAGTGTAGGAACAAAGGGAATTTACTGAAAATACTTCAGGGGAAGAGCTGGCAAGTTCCAGGGAGGAGAGATGGATGCAAGGGGACAAACAGACATTCTTTCAGAGCCATTGTGGGGGAAGTTACTTGGTCTTTTAGTTTTTCCTTTATGTTTTATTTGATATGTATGGGTGTTCTGCTTGCATATGTGTCTAGTGCCTGAGTAGATCAGAAGAGGGTATTTTAATCCCTGGACTAGAGTTATACATGGCTGTGAGCTGCCATATGGGTGCTGGGAATCAAACTAAGTGCTCTTAACCACCAAGCCATCTCTTCAGCCCCAAGCTGCTTGAGTTTGTCATCATGGCACATTTGTGTGAACTCACAGCTGAGAGGACATGCAGACCTGGGGTTATCCTGTTAAGTAGTAAACTTTACAGCCTAAGTTTTTCTCAAAATTAGCCATTTGGGTAAGGTCATGAATCTACTGCGGTTAGAGCATAGATACACGTTCCCAGAGATCAGACTCCAGGAGGTCATCAAATGATGATGGGAATTCAGCTCTCTGTATTTTGTCTCTACCCTAGGATCTCACACATGCCAGGTAACCGCACTGAGCCACATTCCCAGCCCATACTTAAAAGTATGAATTTCAAGGCTGCTCATTGGCTAGAAACAGACCAAGAACACAAAGAGTAATGTAATAAGAAGACTAAGAATTTGTGCTAAGCCATGATAATGGTGCATACCTACGACCCCAGTACTTGGGGAGTGTTGACAGGGGAATCCGTTCAGACATTCTCAGCTACATAGTGAATTTAAGACCAGTCTGGATTATAGGAGACTGTCTTAAAAAAATAAAACTCAGAATCAGGTGTGGTGGGGCACTTCTTTTAATCCCAGCTCATGGGAGGCAGAGGCAGGTGGGTCTCTGAGTTTGAGACCACACTGGTGAATTCTAGGACAGTGAAAGCTATTTTGTTCCTAGCTCTGGTTTGCTTTTCCCTGGAACCGCTAGTTCCTTCATAGCCATAATCCCCTGTTTGTCGGCTGTCCCACCTCCCAGTAACCCAGTAAATCAAAACTCTAGATGATTAAAGTTAACCAATGGATTTATATATATCAGTAAAACCTCAATACACAAGATGCCCACACAACTTAGAAAGTTATCCCAATTTTCCTAACTTTTAGATTTCATATTTACCTATTTACTTGAAACCACACCAGTCCATGTCCTCTGCCACTTCCCCTGCCTTGTTCTCTCTGGTGGTTCTCCCTTCCTTCCTGTCTCTGCCACCCTTAGCTCCACCTCCCTTTTCCCTGTCCAATCATAGTCCTCCTGCTGCAAATAGATTGGCCAGGGAAATTTCTGCCACACCCTCCCCTCTCCTCTCTAAGTTGCCTATGCTCACTGTGTCTTTCCAGCAGTAGAAGGCAAACTGGGACAGCAATGGGAACCTGGAAGGGCTTCCACCTGCTGGAGCGTCACACAGACACAAAACTACAAAACTCAGTATTAGGGAAACTCCTGATCTGGTAAGATTTCTGAGGCGAAGTACAAGGAAAATTATGTATGGCATGACAGCATGTATATAAAAAATGGTGGGAGGGGAGCTGGGTGGTGACAGCACATGCCTTTAATGTCAGCACTCTGGAGGCAGAGGCTGGTGGGTCTCTGAGTTCGAGGCCAGCCTGGTCTACAGAGTGAGTTCCAGGACAGCCAGGACTATACAGAGAAACCCTGTCTCGAAAAAACAAAACAAAACCAACAACAAAACAAGACAAACAAAAGGGGGGAGGGTAGATTCATATTGGTTTGTATATTGAAGAAATATATACCAGAAATGAGTAAGAAACCCTTTGGCAGGGACCTGACTTTGACAAGCAGTGGTGAGAGGCAGACTTCGTTTTAAAATGTTAAGCCAGATGAACATATTATCTGACACAAAGTTAGTAAATTGTTTTAAAATGGTTTTGCCATGTTTGTCACCTCTAGGTTTACCAGGATTGTGTTTAGTCAGAGTTTGCTAAAGGAGCAGAACTGATGGAATATGTATGCGTATGTGTGCGAGAGTGTGTGTGTGTAGCAGGATACTCTGCTACATTGTATTTGCATTGTAGCCCAGTGATTAGGCAGTAGAAGAGGAGGCGGAGCTGGGAGAAGAGAGGAAGGGGAGGAGAAGGAGGGACCATGGAGGAAGACGGATGGGTTGAAAGAAGTCCTGGATAGCAACTTCTATCAAAAAGTTAGATATGTGGGTAATAATTGTAATTGTGTGGGCATCTTGTTATTTGAACATTTCCAAATATATAAATCCATTGGATAATCTTAGAGTCTTCATTCTACTGGGTACTGCGAGGATGACAGATACTGTCTGCGGTTCAGCTGAGCTTTGTGGATGCAGCGTGGTGGATTGGCAGAGCCATCCTCCATGCTGGTGTCTCATGGGTGCCAGGGCCTGCGCATCTAGCTAGCCAGAGCCCCGGTCAGAGCAGTGGGAACAAGCCAGACCAGGTGCCATTTTCTAAATATCCCTCCTTACATACATATATACATATGTACATATATACATATACATAATATACATATATATGATACATTTATGTGGCTTCCTGTTTGTAGTCCACCTAGTCCAACAATGGCTGTCACCTGTTGGAAAGGCCAAGAATCTCTGGTGGAGTCCCAGAGGATTCCTTCTGAAGAAGGAGATTCTAATACCAATGAAGGAATACTTCAGTAACACAAAAAATGAACTTGCCAGCAAAAGTGAGGGCATGCAGACCAATCAAAAGCTTCCTTCCTAGCCGGGCAGTGGTGGCACATGCCTTTAATCCCAGCACTTGAGAGGCAGAGGCAGGTGGATTTCTGAGTTCGAGGCCAGCCTGGTCTACAGAGTGAGTTCCAGGACAGCCAGGGCTACACAGAGAAACCCTGTCTCGAAAAAACAAAAAAAACCAAAAAACAAAAACAACAACAACAAAAAATGCTTCCTTCCTCCATGTCTTTTTACGTGGTCTGACACCAGAAGATGTGGCCCAAATTTAGAGTTGTCTTCCCAGATCAAATGATCCAATCAAGAAAATGTCCCAAAGTGTGCACCCAGCTGCTTGAGTTTTAGCCCATTCCAGATAGTAGTCAAGTTGACAACCAAATTTAGCCATCACAGGCTGGCTAGGCAAGTGTCCCCTTCCTTCACTGTTCATGTGAATTCCTCCTGGAACTGCATGTTCTGTAGAAGAAAATGAACTTCCCCAAGAGAGGAGGACCATTCTTAGGTCAGAGGGATCTGAGTAGCTGTGCATCCTTGCTAGAACCTCCAAGTAAGCTCTCAGGATCCATTCATAGGGGAATACAAGAGAGTTGAGCTTCCAGAACTTCACACACATTCAGATGAGGTGCTGTATGTGACAGTATGCTTTTGCTGCTGCTGCTGCTTCTTCTGCTTCTGCTTCTTCTTCTTTCTTCTTTCTCTTCTTCTTCTTCCTTCTTCTTCTTTCTTCTTTCTCTTCTTCTTCCTCCTCTTCCTTTCTTCTTCCTCCCCCTCTTTCTTCCTCCTCCTCTTCCTTTCTTCCTCCTCCCCCTTTCTTTCTTCCTCCTCCTCTTCCTTTCTTCCTTTTTCTCTTCTTCCTCCCTTCTCCTCCTCATTTCATGTTTATTGATAAGGAGTCTAACTATGTAGCCTGATGGCCCACAGCCTGCTTTGTTGATCAGGTTGGTCTCAAACTTGCAAAGATCCTTTTGCTTCTGAACGTTTTGGGATTCTGGCCATGTTACCACTATGTCCAGTAGGCTTGCTTTTCTCTAAAAGAAAAAAAATAATAATAATAATTAATAAAAAACTTAAAACAGCATTCTCAGCCAAGTCTGGTGACACATGCCTCTTAATTTTAGCATGTGGAGGCAGGAGAATCAAGGTTCAAGGCCAGCCTGGGTTACAAGGCTCCAAAACAAACAGAGCCAGTCAGATAGCTCAGTAAGGAAAAACATTTGTCACCTAAGACCTGTAACTTGAGTTTGATGCTTAGAACCTATATAAAAATGGAAAGAATTGACTATTAAACCTGAGAATCGCAAGGAGAAAAGAAAAAAAAAAATCCATGATTATCCAATTAAAGGAAGCTGTATTTTGGGGTTCACCTAGGGCTGTTTTACCCTAAGTTGGGAATTGAGAGAGCAGCCTCTGAGATCCTTTTTATAGGAGAGATAGTGTGTTCACAGGGTCAAAAGAGTTGGCTGTTATACATTGTTAGACACAATGAAAAAAATAAAAATAAATAAAAAAATAAAATAAAAATTAAAAAAAGAGAAAGACACAGTGAAAGGAAAGAAACATGGGTAATGATATGCATTGTATGAATGGGGTTGCAAGCAGTTTACATCAGATGTAGGACACAGGGCTTATTAACTACAAACAGAAATCTTTTTTTTTTTTTTCGAGATAGGGTTTCTCTGTGTAGCCCAGGCTGTCCTGGAACTCACTCTGTAGACCAGGCTGGCCTCGAACTCAGAAATCCACCTGCCTCTGCCTCCCAAGTGCTGGGATTAAAGGCATGCACCACCACCGCCCGGCTGTACAAACAGAAACCTTAACCTGCACAGGACAAACAGAAACTTATTCTTACCTGTCTTACCTGCAAACAGAACCCTTAACCTATAAGGTATATTTTTCCTGTTTTAGTCTCCTATTACAATAGAACCTCTGACCTCTACTGTAACAGGCTTGCAGACCTTAGCACAAATGACGCCATGTTAGAGGCACCATTTTGACCTTAAACCCCCCCCCCATGTAAGCCCCAACACTTGCCAAAATGAAACAAAAACCTAATCCATCAAAATCCCAGTCCGTAGTTCCAGGAAAGTCCCTAAACGCACTAATCTTGCCTTTTGGCTTCTGTAGTTCTACTTCTTGCTAACTGAAGAGTGATAACCAGGATATGGGGTTTGTGCATAAAAGACAAAGACTGTAAGGCTTGGGGTTGATGATTTGGGCAAGTTCCCCATCAATAAAGACTTTCTGTGTCTATGTGGTGGTCTCTGGTGGGCATACCTTGCAATACTAAATATGTGTTTTTGTGTTGTAGCACACATACCTGTGCACATATACACAACAACAACAACAATTGTTAAGTAAATGGTTTATCTGTTCTTTGTCCAGACATTCTTAACAATGACTTGGTAGTGAGTTAATGAAAGGGAAAGCAGGGAGAAAACATGGTGGAGTCAAGAGATTTTCATCAAGGTCTTTGGAGTTGAAATGGGTCTCTGGCCTCAAGGAATTTATCACATGGGAAGTAGATTAAAGGCCAGCCTGGGCTACATGAGACCTTGCCTAAAAACAACAAACAAACAGAAAGGAAGGAAGGAAGAAAGAAAGGAAGGAAGAAAGGAAGGAAAGACAGGACAAGCAACAACAGAAAAGAAACTAAAACACACCTTTCTGTGGCAAGTTGGAGTGGGAGAGAAGAAACTTAATGGCAATTTTGTGTTGAAACCAGATTTATTGACAGGCCATGACACACCTGTAATAATGCTTTGCTACCCATGATTTTTCTTTCTCCTGATGGATTGTATCTGTCCTTGTGTTCAGAGGATTTTGAGCTTCGATGTTAGGAAAACAGATCAGGACTCGGAACTGGGAAGGTGGGAAGAAAAAGGAAGCAAGCTTGTCGTTTGGGTTTGTCCAGGTCTCTTGTGGTTTTTACATTCTGGCAGTGGGTAAAAGGGTAACAAATTAAACCAAGGAATAGAGAAACTAGGCTCTTACATTAACTATATAAGAGCTGAGAGGGACCTGTGTACCATGTGTAGTCTCAGAGCCAGATAGGATGGCCAGGGCCTTGACTTAAAGTAGGGTTCTACAGATGGGTAGAGGAGGAAGGGATTTTTGAGAAGCGTTGCTGAAATTGTGGGTTGGACTAAATTTATATTCTCCCTTGGCCAGTGTGTGGTTCAGGATACATAGGACTGAGCCATGTGGAGCCCCAGATTATACAGGCATCGTATATGGTCTGTGTGACTAAGGGTTTCCCTGAACTGCCTTCACAGTGCAGCTCCGGATAGTCAAGGGGTATATAGAACTCCATCTTAGAGTGAGAAACTGAGCACATGTCCTTCTGGTTGTGTGGGCTTCTCTTCCTGCCTTGCAACCATCTCTCAGCATGCTCTTGCAAAGGAGACCTGCCCTTAGCATTCTCCTGGTATCAGTTGGAGCACTCCTTCCATTGCACATGGACGCCTCTAGACACCTGCTTTTCCCGTCTTAACAGCTCCTTCATTACATTTCCTCCCATAGTTTCCTTCACAAATATATTGTAGTTTTGAGGTCAGCCTCAAGTCCCAAAATGCACACTTTGAAACAAAGCACCTTGGAGTCAGACCCCAGTGACAGGCAGGCTGTATACCCTGACAGCTTTCTGATGAAATGAATAGTTTCTGATAATCTAGCCAGGCTTGGTACCACCCGGAGTAAAGCAAAGGCACTTAAAGATCAGGCCAAGACAACTACCTGTTGTCTCATAGCAAAAGAATGTTGGTAGCAGGTGGGTGTGAGGGCAGCCGTCCAGTGGGAAATCTGAGCCTTTGGGAGACTCACAGGTGATGCAAGTGTGATCTGGAAGTGTGCCACCCTTTGCCGCAATGGGCTGTTCTTATGGTGGCTTGTTATCTGCTGAGATTAGGTGGTGACCTTTTACCTGCTAGCCCAGATAGTTGGCCCTTGGGTACTGGAGGCCCAGCAGATTCCCTTCTATCCCTGCAGCTTCCTAGACAAAGGGAGAGTTTCAAAGGTGCTTTCCACCTAGGTGGTCTCGAAAGTGAGGGCTAAGGGGTTTCCAGCTGCCATGGTAGACTTTAAAGCAGCCAGTGTGGGCAGAAACTCACAGACACACTCAAGGAAGGTGAAGCAAGGGCACCCCAGGGCATGCAATGTGAGTTAAGAACAGGGCCAAGATCATTTCTTGCATTTAGGAGAGATCATGGGTAAGTCCAGGCTTGGGATCTCACACGTCACTTGGATCTATTGGGAAATCATTCACCCTGGCTACAGAAGCCTGTGATGAGGGAACTGATAGGATGGGGGAAGGGAGAACGTGCTGGAAGGGAGCTCAGGCTTGTCTGGTACCTGGCCTATGGCAAATTGGAGTCAGACCCCAGTGACAGGCAGGCTGTATACCCTGACAGCTTTCTGATGAAATGAATAGTCTCTGATAATCTAGCCAGGCTTGATTATCCTTGATTATCCTTGATTTCTCCTGCCTCTCATCCATCCTTCAAGGTAAGCATTATTAACCCCATTTTTACAAGTAGGAATCTGAGGTTCTGAGAAGGAAATGTACACCCCAGCAAACTCCTCATACTGCGGATGGAAATGGGCTGAGTCATCGTGTACCACCCATTCAACTGACTCAGCAAAATCTCTGTATCATCTGGCTTTTGTCTCCTGATTTCCCATGAATTATAAGTTTGCCATGGAGCATGGTAGGGAGAAATCGATATATATATATATATATATATAATATATATATATATATATATATATCTATCTATATATCTTCCTAGTTTGGCCAAACTATATACTTTTGGTTTGTTTGTTTTTGTTTTTGTTTTTCGAGACAGGGTTTCTCTGTGTAGCCCGGGCTGTCCTGGAACTCACTCTGTAGACCAGGCTGGCCTCCAACTCAGAAATCCACCTGTCTCTGCCTCTCAAGTGCTGGGATTAAAGTCATGAGCCACCACTGCCCGGCAACTAAATTACTTTTTGTTAACTTTTTTTTTTTTTGGTTTTTCGAGACAGGGTTTCTCTGTGTAGCCCTGGCTGTCCTGGAACTCACTCTGTAGACCAGGCTGGCCTCGAACTCAGAAATCCGCCTGTCTCTGCCTCCCAAGTGCTGGGATTAAAGGCGTGCGCCACCACCGCCCGGCTTTTTTTTTTTTTTTTTTTTATTTGGGATACAGGGAAAGTAGGCATTGGATTGTGGATCTGAGCATAGTAAAAGAAACATAAAGCAGACCTGGCCAATCACAGGGCAAGGAGGAATGGTGGTAGTTAGTGCTCACACAGGCTGGGCCTGAGCTGAATAGCTCACCACAGACATTATTGTCTATCAGGGCTGGAGAGGAGCATAGAGGTAGGCGATACCCATCTACAACAGAAGGACAAGCAGAGAAATAGCAGAGAAATGTGGCCACACCAAGAAAAACAAAGAGGTTGGTGACCTAGACCTCACATTGGGTTTAGATTCAAATAGAAGGTTACAGTAAAGGGTCCTTTTTAATCCCATTTTGTCTTCACTCAGAAACTAGATCATAAACCATTTGCTACCCATCCTAAGTGTAAGGTACTGTGCTACCACACTTTGCCTGTCTGGGTTGCTCTGAGGCCAGAAGCTACAGTCTCCGGTTTAGCACCTCATAGTAAAACAGTGGGAGCCTAGGTAAAGTAGCCTTTGTTCTATCTCAGCAGGAATTTCGAGGCTCTAAGTTGAAGTCTCAGGAAGAAAAGGGGAGAGAAGCTTGTCTCTGCTCTTTGTTCTCAGTACTTGTACAGCTTTCAGAGTGTGTGATCACATGGTAAAAAGTTCACTAGGAGTTTGCACATAAATTCAGGTCATACACTGAATCAGTGGTCTAAAACAGAGAATGTCTACATGCATATTTACTAGGAGTAATTATCTGGCTAAACAGTCGTCATTTGTTACTAGCTTACAGGTTCATGGAGGGTTAAAAACTATAACTAAGTTGTCCTTAGTTTTGAACCCAGTCAATATCTTATCTTCTGTCTTTGCACCTGTGGTGTAGATCCTTAGATCCTTTTTTATGACCTTTGGTTAATGGTTTTTATAACCCCTTGGAATGTGCTCTAGGTTTTAGCATCTGTTTGTTATTTCAGAAGTAACTAAGCTGTTCTTTTATAAAGGGGGTTCAAATATCTTTGTCTGAGTTACCATTCTGAAGCAGTGGTGACCCTAGCTTGCTGGTTGTTTCTGCAGAATAAACACTTTGTTCTTGGATACTATTTGAGTCTGGGATTGTCTTAGTTAGGATTTTACTGCCATGAACAGATACAAAGGCAAGTCTTATAAGTGACAACATTTAATTGGGGATGGCTTATAGATTCAGAGGTTCAGTCCAGTATCATCAAGGCAGGAACATGGCAGCATCCAGGCAGGCATGGTACAGAAAAAACCTCAGAGTCCTACATCTTCATCGAAAGCTGCTAATGGAAGACTTAAGTTCCAGGCAGCTAGGCTGAGGGTCTTATAGCCTGCACCCACAGTGACACACCTACTCCAACAAGGCCACACATACTCTAACAGGGTCATACCTTCTAATAGTGTCACTCCCAGGACCGAGCATATACAAATCAGAACAGGGGGCTTCCTTCAGCAATTTTCAAACCCTAACAACAGGTGTGCATAACTCAACAATCCTGGTTAAGGCTCAGGCCATCCGTGTTGACCCATCTTTGTCTAACCTCCAGTCTTTTCTTTAATGCAGTCTGACTGTGCAGCCAGACTGTGCAGCCTCTTTCTGGATGAGACAAGTCTTCCTCTGGGTGGCACCAGGCTTCAGCCTTTCTCTTCCAGTCAATTCCAGTTTCTTGGTGTCCATTATTTCAGTAGTCTGATAACCAAAGGAAAGGGAGTAAATGTCTCTAGAACACCTTCCTTCATACCAACATGGTTACAGAATGATAATGTTTGCTGTTTCTAGAAAAACAAAACAAGGCAAGTTAAGATCTTAAACTGTTTGTCTTAGTCACTGTTCTATTGCTGTGAAGTGACACATAACCAAGGCAGGTCTTATAAAAGAAAGCATTTAATTGGAGGCTTTCTTACAGTTTCAGAGGCTTAGTCCATTATCAGCATGGCAGAGAACATGGCTGCACACAGACAGGCATAGGAGCAGCAGGAAGGAGGGGGAGGGAAGAAGATTGAGAGCTTTCTTTTTTTTTTGGCTTGATGTCGGCTGTTGCTGTTTCTAGGTGTAACCAATAAGTGCTCAGTTAATGAATGTTTGAGGATTGATAACATCTTGCCTGGCCAGCAAGAATTTGAGGTCAGTGGTATAGGGAAGGCAAGAATCTAGAGGAACAAATGACTTTAGTTCTAGAAAGCAAGTCAGGGCTCAGTGTTGGGTGTGGTGGAATAAGAATGACCCCCAAAGGGTCATCTATTTGAAAGCTTAGTCACCAGGGAGTGGCACTATTGGAAAAGATTAGAAGGATTAGGAGGTGTGACCTTTTTGGAGTAGGCACGGCTGGTTGGAGGAAGTGTGTCACTGCGGAAGAACTTAGAGGTTTGAAAAGCTCACACCAGGCTCAGTCTTTTTCTCTGCCTCTCTGCCCAAGGGTCAGGGTGTAGTTCTCAGCTGCACTCTAGCTAGCGCCTGCCTGCCTGTGTACTGCTGTGCTCCCACCATGGTGATACTGGACTAAACTGGACTAAACCTCTGAGACTGTAAGTGAGCTGCCAATAAATGCTTTCGATCATGAAAGGTTCCTTGGTTATGGTGTCTCTTCACAGCAATAGAACGGTGACGAAGACACTAGGTGTCTTCTGCTATTGATCTCCGATTCATTTCTTAAAAAAATTTTTTTCACCTAAAAAAAAACCCTGGAAAGATGCTCTTAATCTTAAAAAGTGGTTAAGGGCACTTGCTGCTCTTGCCGAGCTTCTGGGTTTGGCTTCAGCACCTGCATGGCAGCCTACAAACAACTAACAGTTTCAGTTCCAGAGGATCTGCTGTCCTCTCCTGGTCTTTGTGGTGCCTATACACTTGTGCATATCCATGTGTGTAGGCAAAAAACAAAAATTAAAATTATTTTTAGAAAAAGTTTTCTTTTGTGTTTGTATGAGTGCCACAGTATCCATGTGAAGGTTAGAATACAACTTGCAGGAGTTGGTTCTCTCATTCTATAAAGTGAGTCCCAGTTACTGAACTAAGGCTTAGCAGTAAGTACCTTTCTCCAGTAAGCCACTTTGCTGGCCCTCTACTTTATTTATTTATAAAATATTTATTTTATGTTTTATGTGTATGTGTTTGCCACTACCCCAAATCCCAGGCTGCCCCATAGCCTTCTGAGTAGAGACAATAAATAGAGCTTGCCTGTCAGAAGCCATTTAGGAAACCATTTATGCAAGCATATGAATTTTCTGGAGATGGCCCACCGTTTTTGCATGGCTACGATGGTGGGCTCTAAGAGTGCAGGGTCCTTAGGGACCTCATCCCAGGATTGCTTCTCACTGCTAACATGCCTTTCCTGTCACTATTCCATAGCCTAAGGATTCCTGGGCACAAGTCTACCCTATTGGGAAGATTTTCTGCAGATCAACATGAAGATGTACTTTCATGTAATGATGCTGTGTAGACAAATCGATGATTTTATAATTCCTGATCATGATTTTATAGAACTTCTAAACGGATACAAGTAATCTCAAGCCCCTTATAGAATAAAAACAGCAAATAGAGATCTGTAAGCCTTTATGTGTCATGGGCTAATTGCACTCAGAAAAGAAAGCAAACTTGAGACAAATTTATGATCAAGGAAAACATTCCTTCTAGGTTAGGTGTGACTGGTAACTAAAGCTCATAAATTGGGAATAGACAATTTATTGTAGGTGCAATGACAGAAAATAAACTATTGAAGAGTCTATATAAGACTTCAAAATAATGAGATACTAGGCAAATGATTTGTCTCCTGTCAAAACCGTGCTAACTTGTAACATAAAATTTATTGCTTTGAACTTATAATGAACTTATGGGGGGGGGTAGTGACAGATAATGAATATTTAGTCAGATACTAGTCTTAATGGAAAGATATGTAAAAATTCTGTTATAACTCCTAAAACCTTATCAATCTATGACATGAATTATTGCCTTAAGCATACTATGAACTTATTGGAATGCAAACGTGTTTAGAAAATCATGTAATCAATTATCCTGCTGTAACAGTTCTATCTGATAGTTGTATGAGGTAATTTTTTAGAGAAAGTATAAAAACTAAGAACTACAATAAGATGATGGTGCAGCTTCATCCAGCATGTGTGTCCCTGGTCTTTCCTTTTTCTTTTCTTTTCTCTCTGGTTCATGAAGAGTTAACTAACTCCAAGCCTCTTGCCTGGCCAGCAAGGGGCATTTGAGGGAGAAAAGAGACAAGTAACTAAGACTTTTTTTGTTTTTTGAGACAGGGTTTCTTTGTATAGTCTTGGCTGTCCTGGAACTCACTCTGTAGACCAGGCTGGCCTCGAACTCAGAGACCCATCTGTCTCTGCCTCCCAAGTGCTGGGATTAAAGGCCTGCGCCATCACTGCCCAGCCCAGACTTTTTTTTCTTAATCCCCTGCTGCTAACAGCAGGAGTTTATTTCCAGAAGGCATCAGCTTTTGGCTATAGAATAGCAAAGAGTTAAAGAAAGAGAAAATTTACCAGTAGCAATTGCAACTTTTGGTGCTGCAACTGCTGATGCCTCCCATTGCTGCCTGCCTCAGTCTACCTGGATGCCAGGCTGGTCACTGGTGCTTGCCAGAGGTTAGTAGGGACTTCTCCATATGGATGGCCTGTGTTAGCTCTCAGGCTGATTAGGCCACCATTTAAGTTTAGGAGGCCCTGTCCACATCTCTAACCCTCCAGCTCTGCTCAGCCTTGCCGAGCGCTGTCCCAGCAAGCGCTGCCCCGCCAGCACACCCCACATCAGACTCTTCTCTAGGACACTTTACCTTCTATGGGCTGAACTTTGCTTCCAGGATATTCTTCAGAGGTGAGACTGGAGTCTTATCCCCCTGCAAATGTTGGGTAGCAAGGTCACAATCCTTCCAGTGAAGTTTGAGCCAGAAGGGGAAAAAATGGCCTCCCATGTCCTGGAAGCTATTAGGAAAGGTTGTGTCTATGCATTCATGGGAGGAGAAGATGCTCTCACTGGCTTCTTGGGTCTCTTCGTGGCCCCCAGTCCTTGCCTCACTGGGCTTCTGCTCACCTTATCTTCCTCACCCACTGTACTGTGCTCCACTCATAACTTCCCTTCCAGCTCCTCCAGCTAGCCCTCTCTCTACCTTTGCACATAGCACAGCATTGATTGGAAATGTTCAGACCCATCTTCCCCTTCCCACATGGGACTGGGGTTCATCTGTCACCCTGTGAGGTGGGTCCTGTTACCAGTTACTTTCCCAGGGAATAAACTGAAGCTGGGAGAGGTGAGGTCCCTCACTAAAGGTCCAGTCTTCAACCAGACAGACCTGTTGGGTGTAACATGCTGTTTGGTTAGTTCTCAAAACAGTACACACAGACACACACACAGAGACACAGATATACACACAGGCACAGACATACAGACATAGACACACACACACACACACACACACACACAGACATAGACACACAGAGTTCTTTCCTGCCCTTATTCCTTTCTTAGTTAACTCTATAGCTCTTTTAGAGTTGTCCTAATTAATTTTTTTGTCAACCAAGAGACAACCAAGAATCATCCTGGAAGAGGGAGTCTTAATTGAAAGATTGCCCAGCTCAGATTAGCCAGTAGCCATGTATGTAGGACTCTGTCTTGACTGTTGATGGGTGTAGAAGGGCCCACTCATTGTGGGTGGTGCCACCCCTGGGCTGGCTATGCTGGGTAGTATAAGAAAACTTGATGAGCAAGAGCCAGAGAAATAAAACCATGTTCTTCCAAGATTTCCGCTCTAAGTGTCTGCCTTGCGTTCCTGCCCTGACTTCCCTGGATGAGAAGCTGTGATCTGAAAGTGTAAGTGAGATGATGTAAACCATTTCCTTCCCAAGTTGCCTTTGGTCGTGGTGTTTATCACAGCAACAGAAAACAAACTAGGACAGAACACCCTCAGGAGGTGCCCTGCAGGGCTTGCCAGCCTGGGATCACTCACCTCAATCCAAGCATATCCTCCACATTCTACTTCTCTAGGCTGGCTGCTCTGTCTGCTTCACAGAGCTGAAAATGTTTGAAGCCGTGCTAGGCCTTGGTCCAGAGCCAAGTCTAGAACACAGAGTTTGAACAATTCATGAATGTGCAGAGGTTATATAGGAAGGCTATGGGAACTGCCTGGACCATAGCAGCAATTTTTTTGTATCATAAAATTTACATACAAAAATACTGCTCCAAAACAGTTTATTAATTTGAAATTTTTAATGAATCTCAATTCATTAAACATGATCAACCTTTGATTATGGAGCTCTGGCTTGGGGAAACCTCAGGTTGTCGTACTTGTATGAGGTGCCCTAGGCAATCTGGTCACTTCCCTGGAGACCCTGTAGCACATTGGCAGGAATATCTTAAAGGGACACATGGCTTCATGTTTATCCTATTCAGGTATCGAAACAATGGACTCAAGGAATTGGAATTGTTCTAGGAGTCCCAAGCTGGGAGAAGGAAATGGCTGAAGACTGATGTCAAAGGAGGGAACTTGTCTTCTTCAAAGAGATTTCCTGTAGTCTGACAATGTGTCATACTACCTTATGGGAGGAGAGACTGGAGCTAAGACAATGGTGACGGGTGGGACCATACCAGACTGGGACTGCTAGCTATGCTTCTTCTTCCTCATCCATCTCCTTCTCCTGTTTCTGCTTGTGTGTGTAATATGTGTGTGGTGTGTATACATGTGGGGGTATATAGGTGTGTATGATGCGTGTGTGTGTGTGTGTGTGTGTGATATGTTTGTGGATATGTGTGTATATACATGTGTATGTGTATATATATTTATATGTGTGATAGGTATATATGTGTGATGTGTATATGTGTGTGTAATTTGTGTGTTTTGTGATATGTGTGTATGTGATGTGTGTATGATATGTGTGTGATATATGTGTGACTTGTATATATATATATGTATGTGTGTGTGCTGTGTGTGTACTGTGTGTGGGTATTTATATGTGTGTGATATGTGTATGGGTATTTATGTGTGTGTGGGTATGTGTGATAAGTGTGTGTGATATGTGTATGACATGTTGGTGAATATATGTGTGTGTGTATGTGTGTGTGCATGTAGGTGTGTATGTTATGTGTGTGATGTTGTATGTGTGTGTTTGTGTGTGTATATGTGTGATGAGTATGTGCGTGTTTGGGCACATATATGCCATAACATTTCTGTGAAGGTCTCAGGTGTTGATCCTCACCTTGTTGAGATGGGCGTCTCTTGTTATTTGCTGCTGGCTGCAAGCTTCCATGGTTCTTGGATTCCTCCTCTCATGGTGGTTAGAGCACTGGGCTACAGAATTGCACAGGCTCTGGATTGAGTTTTGGATTCAGGCTTTTATACCTGGATAAGCCCGTTACCCACTGAGCTCTCTCCTCCGCCCAGTTATGCACTTGGCTGGCCCCTTTTCTACACCTAAGCCTAAAATGAACTCCAAAGATGGGCCTGGGGTCACTGCTGGGTTTCCTTCTGTTCTTTCAGTTCTTTTCTCTCAGCAGCGGAAGGCTGGCGGCACAGCTGCATGCTGTTGCCCACAGCAACCCAAGAAGTTCCGTTTTGCCTTAGGGACCTCCACTCAAGCAAACCCAGTATTCTTGTCTTTAACACAGAAAAAATGTCAGGATAAGTCAGTATGAAGAGGCGGAGTTGGAGTTTATTAAGAGATTACAATACAGATTTTAAGCATGATGGTTAAGGAAAAAAAAAAAAAAGGCCCCAGGAGAAGACAAGACATACCTGCATGTGGTTGTGGGCTTCTCAAAGGAGAGCTGAGCTTAGGTGTGTTTACACTGGCTGGGTAGAATCCTGAGCCTTTCTGGATTACCATCAGAAATTGTAATTTACAGCAAGGTTTAAAGGGTAAAGATTTTCCTTACATAAACAAAATTGTAAGGTGGATTTATGAGAGATATTGTTTATATTTGGGAACAAGAAGCAAGTGTCAAAAACCCAAAGTTGTAGATTATGTTGGTATCAGGCTCCAAACCCACTGACATCACATCTAGGCGACCCCCACATTGTTGCCAAGGCAACCGCCATACATTCCCAGCATCCACCTGGCTACCTCCCACCTTCACCTGGGAGAGGCTACAACACCACACATAGAAAACAGGCAGAACCCCCTGACCTCTTTCTCTTCTTCCTCTACTTCTTTCCCCTCCCCACCTTTGCCCTATCTCCTGAATAAACCCCACTTGGAACCGTTTGGTCTGGTGTGGTCTGTTCTAAGCCACACACGGACATATTTCAGATTATTTTAGCCCTATGTGAGCACATTTGATTTATTGTCTTTGACATCTTTGATTGTAGCGTCTTTCAGAAGAACACGCATTGTCTCGGAGGGGATTTTGGCTTAATCAGTAGTGTCTGAAGTTTCTTGATGCCTTTAGAAGGGTAGCCAAACCAGATGACAGAGTAGAAGAGGCGTTTTACAGAATTATTTTTATTTTATGTGCATGAGTGCTTTGCCTGCCTGTATGAATGTGTACCTTGTGTGTGCCTGATGCTTGCTGAAGCTGGAAAAGGGCATCAGATCCCTGGAACTGGAGCTACAGATGGTTGTGCGCTGACATGTGGGTGCTGGGAATCCACCCGTGAGCCTTCAGGGATCTTCTTCTCTATCAGAGTTGAGGTTTGAGGAGGTTCCATTTTTATCTCCACTCAGAAACCAGGCCATGGACCGTGTGCCATCTATCCTGGGTGTAAGGTACTCTGCTTCCACAGCCAGTCGGCCTTCTGACTTGCTCTGGGGCTGGAGGCTGCAGCCTCCAGTTTAGCACCTTGTGGTGAGAACAGCAGGAGGCTAGGTAAAGCCTTGCAGGGAATTGAACTTCTCTAAGTTGAAGTCTTAGGAGAAAGGGGGAGGCTTCTTATCTCTACCTTTTGTTCTCCGACTTGTGAGACTCTTGGAGCATGCATTCACATGGTAAAAAGGCTCACAGCGAGTCTGCACATAAATTCAGTCATGAATTGAATGAGAGGTTATAACAGAGAATGCCTAAGTGCACACGAGGAGTTATTATCTAGCTTAACTTTCAGCATTTGTTACTAGCTTGTAGGGGCATGGAAAGTTCAAGACTGTAACTAAGCCATCCTTGAAGTTTTGTTTGGACAAACCCTATCAATATCTCCTGTTTTTGTACCTGGGGTCCTGTGGTGTATATCTTCTTTATGACCTTTGGTTAAGGGTTTCTGTAACCCCCTTGGAATGTGCCCTAAGTTTTAGAAGTCTGCTGTTATCTTCAGAAGCAATTAAGCAGTCCTGTTATAAAAGGAACTGAATGTCTCTATCTGGGTTGCCAATTCTTGGTGATGCTAGCATGCTAGCTGTTTCTGCACAATAAACGCTCTTTGGTTTTGCATACTGAGTCCAAGGTCTTTCTTCAGCAATTTTCAGATCCTTACAGGTTTAGATGTTGGTCACTGTGCCAACTTTTCCAGAGGTACAGGGGTCCAAACTCAAGATTTCGTGCTTCATAGCAGGCACTTGACCAACTAATCCATCTCTCCATTTTGTTATCTTTAGTTTTTAAAAAAATTTATGGACCAGTGACATGGTTCGATCTGGTACAGATACTAAGCCTGATCATTTTGATCCATGATGGAAGGAGAGAACTGACTCCCATAAATTGTCTTCCACACATGCACAAGTACACTTGAGTGTGCATGTACACATGTGCTTGTACACACACTAAAGAAAAATGCAATAAAGTGATTTTTTGCAGTTACTAGGAGTGGACCAGCTTCTCACAAGTGCTAGGCAACTACTCTACCACTCTAAAAGCTGTACTTTTAGCTCCTTTTAAAGTTTTATTTTAGTTTGTTTTTTCAAGACAGAGTTTCTCTGTATAGCCCTGGCTGTCTTAGAACTCATTCTGTAGACCAGGCTGGCCTGGAACTCAGATATCTACCTGCCTCTGCTTCCCAAGTGCTGGGATACAGGGACTGTGCCACCACCACCTGGCTTAAACTTATTTTGAGACAAGGTACTACTCTGTAGCCCAGACTGGTCTTGAATTTGTGTTTTCTTTTCCTCCGCCTCCCAAGTAGCTCAGATCATAAGCATTTACCACTGTTTCCAGCAAAAGCTACTTTTATAATACAATAAATAGGCCAGTTGTGTGTGGCAGCCCTGCAGGATAAAGAGTTCAAGCTTACTTCCTGGTTTTGAAAACCCACCAATCCTTGAACTCGAAAACTCACCAACTCCCAGCAAACCCTATATAAAGCCTGCTTTCTGCCTGGTTTTCTACTGCTTCTCACCCAGGCAGAGGCAGCTGTCCTTTCGTGTCTTTCCCAATAAATCGCTAGTATGACGTTTGTTGTGAGGTGTGACTTTGCCCTATTCTTTGGTTCCCAACTGCCAGGATACCTTTCCCTTCAGAGCTGTACTACTTACAGGCACTCACTAGAAATCTCAGTACTAGCCAGGCAGTGGTGGCCCACGCCTTTAATCCCAGCACTTGGGAGGCAGAGGCAGGGGGATTTCTGAGTTCGAGGCCAGCCTGGTCTACACAGTGAGTTTCAGGACAGCCAGGACTACACAGAGAAACCCTGTCTCAGAAAAAAACCAAAAAAAAAAAAAAAGAAAGAAAAGAAATCTCAGTACTCAGGAGATTGACACTAGAGGATCAAAAGTCACGAGGCCATTTTAATCTATGTATCAAAAGCCTGTCTCAAAATCAAACAAATAAAATGTAATAAACATATTTGGGAAAGACTAAAGTAAATAATTAAAGTGAGTTTGTTAAAGTGTCCAGACACAAGGAAAGAACAAAAACCAAAGCAACCTCTCAGAGGATCTCCCCATGCTGTTGAGATTGAAACATTCTATACTGCAGAAAGCTCCTAAAGCAGGAAGTAAACAACTCAAAATAGCTTGAGGAAGTCCCTGAAAGTAACCAGATTCACTAGGCCCCTCCTTGCCAGAGTAAATAAGAAAAGCTAATAAGAGTCCCTCTCAGAGGAAAGAAATTGAGCTACAAAAAAGACTGAGACAAGATCAACTATGTCGGAGATGCAGAAACCAGCTGAGCTGCCTGGAAGAACTTTGGATCAGTTACTTAGAAAGGACATTTTCCAACTTGTTGAGCTGCCCAAAGGCTGGGCAGTGTGTTCCAGGTTCCCAGCTTTGTGAGCTGTCAGCCATGCTGGGGTGGTCTTGATGATGCAGTTGTCTTTGAGTCATTTTCATTCCTATAAGTAATCTCTCACCCATATTCCTGTAAGCAATTCCAGTAAAATTCATTAGTTCACTGGGTTGGACTTTATCCATAAGTAACTGGCGATTTCACAGATAGACATTGAATAATGTAGGACATACTTGTCCGATCTAGGTGTGCAGCTTGTATCAATATCAATTGAGTTTTGTGTTCTTCGTGTGGGCCTTTTGGATTTCAAGATTTATCATCATAAATCTGGTTGTTATCTTACAAGTCTTTAGTGTTGTCATTTTATGGGACTAAGGGAATCTGAGCAAGTGGTTAGCCAGATTTCTGAAGGCTAGCCACAGGGGTGGATGATCTGGGCAGTGCTAGTGGCAGCTGGCTAGCTGTGGGAACCATAGCGGCAGGCAAGACCTCTGTTAGTGGTGCTTAGCCAGACAGAGCATGGATTGTTTTTTTTTTTTTTTTTAATAATTACACACTACACATTCTTTTGAGGCAGAGTCTCTCTCTTGTGTCTGTCAGTGTTCTGTCTACAGGGGGTTAGTTGTCTCTAGAGCTCTGGCTGATTCTCCTGTCTCTTCCTCCCATCTCACTATAAGAATGGAATGATTATAGAGGAGAGCTACTCATCTGACATTTTACACGGATTCTAAGGCTTACACACTGGTCAGCAAATTCACTCAACAGTTTGCTTGCTCAGCCATCTCTCTGTCCCTGAAAGTCCTTTTAAACAAATAGTATCAGGGCAAACTCATCTATATACCAAAATAATAGAAAAATATACTAAGAAATAGCTTCATACCAGTCTTTAAATGTAGACAGTTACTTTATCATTGTGTTACAGCGATGAGCTAAAAAAAAGATCACAGATCTAAAGTAAGTAGCCAATTATAACAAACTACGTACAAAAATAGGAAAATTAGTTTTGATCAAATATTTCTTAGATAGGACACACACAAAAAAAATCCACAATCCAGTCAGATGTAATGATTCACATCTATAATCCCAGCACTTAAGTGGATGAAGCAGAAGGATTATGCACGTTTCAGGCCAGCCTGGGCTATATAGCAAGACTCTGTCTCAAAAAGTAAAAAACAAAACAAAACAAAAAACAAAAAAACAAAAAGCAAATAAACAAAAAAACCCACCACCACCAACAACAACCAAAAACCCACAAAACTTTTGCTCTTCAGAAGAGGACCAGGAAGAAAATAAAATATAAAACTCAAGCTGAAAGAAAATTGGCAATTGCTTATCTGTTAGTGGATGTTATATAGATTATTAATTAATTAATTAATTAATTTAGAGATAGGGTTCCTTTGTGTAGTCCTGGATGTCCTGAAACTCCATCTGTAGACCAGGCTGGCCTTGAGATCACAGAGGTCCACTGGCCTCTGCCTCCTGAGTGCTGAGATTCAGGGGGTGTACCACCACCATCTGGAAGTAGGTTGAATTCTTAGAGTTGGCCATAGCAGCACATCCCTGTAATCCCAGCACTGGGAAGGCCAAACCAGAAGGATTTCTGTAGGTTCGTGGCCAGCCTGGTTTACACAGTAAAACCCTATCTTAAAATAAAAAGAAAGAGAGAAAGCAAAAGTGAACTCTTACAACTCAACAGGAAAGCAAAGAGGATGAGTAATAGCCCAGTGGTAGAGTGCAGGCTTAGCATGCTCCAGGCCGTGAGTTCAATACCCAGTGTTTTCATGCTCTTGTGCTCCCTGGCTAAACGCCCCAATTTAAAAGTAGGTAAAAGGGTAATAGCTATTTAACTAGGGAAAATTAAATATATGCTTACCTAGTAACCAAACAATCTCATGCCTAGTTATCAGCCACAGAGGGATGAAAACATGTGTTTCTACAAATACTTGATTCCCACAATCAAGGAACATTATTCATAATGACCTAAAACTGGTAACAACCCAAAAGTTTATCAACAGGAAAAAAGCCAGGCGTGATGGCACATACTGGTAATATCAGCACTTGGGGCTTAGAAGCAGTTCAAGGCTAGCCTTGTTCTATAGTGGGTTTGAGATCACCTACAGGTGTCCTGTTTCAAATACACAGGGTTTAAAATTATTCCTCTCTCTCTCTCTCTCTCTCTCTCTCTCTCTCTCTCTCTCTCTCTCTGTGTGTGTGTGTGTGTGTATAGGCACTTTATGCTGTGTCACACATGTGGAGGTCAGAGGACAACATGCAGGAATCAATTTTCTTTTTCCACTGTGTGGGTTCCAGGTTGTCAGTCTTGGTGGCAGGTACTTGCCACCTAATGAGTCATTTTACAGTGCCACACCTTCTTTTTAGATCTATCTTATTTTACATGTATGAGTGTTTTGCCTACACATATGTCTGTGCCCAGTGGCCACTGAAGTCAGAAGAGGGCATTGGATCCTCTGGATCAACGTATCTGGAGTTGGGGATGGTTGTAAGCCACTGTATGGGTGCAGGGAATCAAACGCAGTCAGTGTTGTTAACCACTAAATCATCTTTCCGGAACTTGCCTCCTTTTTCTTTTTTTATTGAAGAGAGAAAGCGAGTGTATTTAGTACATTGCAAAAAATATAGCAAAAATGGCAACATTGAAGAAAACCCTAGTTTTAAAGACTCAGAAATATTTTCATGCCCCAGAAAGCATAAATTATATGAATGACAGTAAATTTTTTTTTTTTTGGTGGTGGTGGTTGTGATATTATTCTATAGCTTAGGCTGGGTTTTAACTCATTATACAGTCCAGGCTGCCTCAAGCTCACAACAGTACCTTTGCCTCTTTCCCCCAAGTGCTAGGATGTAAGTTTGAGGCAAACCTGATCTATGTAGAGAGTTTCAGAATAGTCTATCTGTGGTAGTTTAAATAAATGGTTTATATATTTGAATGCATAGTCACCAGGGAATGGTATTCTTTGATAGGATTAGAAGGATTAGGGAGTGTGGCTTAGTTGGAAGAAATGTGTCACTGGATGTATAGGCGTTGAGATTTCAAGAGTCCATTGCCAGACCCAGTTTCTGTCTGCCTCTTTGCCTAAGGATCAGACTGCAGCTCTCAGCTACTGCTCTAGAACTTGCTTGCGTGCCACCGTGCTCCTTGTCATGATGATAATGGGCCAGGCCTCTGAATCTATAAGCAAGTGTCCAATTAAAAGCTTCCTTTTATAAGACTTGCCTCGGTGATGGCTCTTCACAGCCATAGAACCAAGATACCAGTCTACACAACAAAGTGAAGGTGATATCTACTACTGGTTCTAAATAGTGCTCTCTGCTTACTGAGCCGCCAAGAGATCACAGCATGGCACGGACCCACTGCCACAAGTGAACCCTTCTCAGCCTCCATGCTGAAACCTGGAAGAGACTCAGACCAGCTGAGCCACCTGGAGAGGACGCTCTCTAACCTGCCGAGCAGTCTGCAGGCTATGCAGTGAGCTCCAGGTTCCCAGTTTTGTGAACTGTCACCCATGCTGGGGTGGGCTTTGGTGATGCAGAGGTCTTCATGCTCCTGTAAGTAACTCCAATAAACCTCATTGGTGGTAGATGGATGTCCTTACTTTGGTCTGCCTTTAGTGTCCTATCTGGGTGAATGGGCATGTGTCTGTGTCTACCCAGGGATAGTCTTGTCACACAATACCTGGGACAGGTGAGGAGTCTTTACTCTTTTAAGTTCCTTGGCTGAACTTACTTGCTTTCACATTCACCAGGATACAAAGTCATTGAGTTGGGCTACAATGACTTCCTGTCGTAATGGGATGTACTTCTGAACTTAAGCCAAAAGAAGGTGGCTTTCTGTCGGTGTTTAGTCACCAAGACAAGAAAAATAAGCAATACATTGCCCAAGGGAGTTGCCAAATGCACTTTAGACTAGAGTAACATAACTCCACATAAGACCAAATCACAAAATAAAATGAGTTTAAAAATAAAACAGACAGACAAACAAAAAGCCCTACAGGCTCTGGAGAGATGGCTCAGCAATTAAACTATTCATTGCTCTAACAGGGGACCTGGGATCAACCCTAGTACCCACACGGCAGCTCACAACCAGTTCCTGGAAATATGATGCCCTCTTCTGACTTTCACAGGTACCAGAACTGACATGGTATACAAACACATGTATGTATGTATGTAGTATGTATGTATGTATGTATGTATTTATGCAGGCAAATACATATGTAAAGTAAAAACTTAAAAATCTTAGCCAAAATTCAAACCTCCAGAGAAGTACAAAATTACAGTGTCTGGTGTCTAAGCTGAAAGTTATGACATATGCAAGAAACAGCGGGAAAATATGACATGTTAATGATGAAACAAATCAACAGAGCAGTAACATGGACACTAAGAAAACAGTTGGGGTGAATGGTGGCTCTGCTTGTAAGCCCAGTGTTTGGAAGCAGAAATGAGACAACTGGGAGTCAGATCGTCCTGACTACAATGGATGTAGCCCAGCCTGGCCTCATGAGACCCTGTCTCAAACAAAAAAAACAAAACAAAACAACACTTAAAATGTAAGTGTTAATCCCTATATATAGGAAGATAGGCAAAGCCCAATGGAGGCCCTGGAGAATAGCTCAATTTTCATTTATAGATCTCTTAAACATAGTATAAAACTTAAACAACTTTAGCCTTTACAATGGTTCACAATCACCTTTACCGCCAACTCAAGGGCATTGGATGCCCTGGTCTGGACTTCTCTGGCACTTGCACGTATATGGCATGCAATCTCAAAGATACAACACACACACACACACACACACACACAGACAGACAAACACGGTGCGCGCGCGCCGCACACAAAAATAAATCTTAAAAAATTCCCAAATGTAGCTGAGGATAATGGTGTATACCTGTATCCCTGGCACGCCAGATGGAGACAGGAATTCCTAAGTTCAATGTCACCTTTGGGAACAGTTCAAATTCAGGACCAACCTGGAATGTAGGAGGTATCATCTAAAACACTAGCTAGGCTGTATAAATATCTCTACTAATCTTTTTTACATTTACCTATCCATTTTCTGTGTATAGGTGCAAACGCACATGTTATGGCTCACATACAGAGGACAGATGACACCTTTGCAGGAACTGGTTCTCCTTTTCCACCTTGTGGGACCAGGAGATCCAACTTCAACTCAGATCTTCAAGCCTTTAGTCTGTGCCTGTGGGTCCGTCTCTGCTGACCATATAAAGAAGCTTAACATCTTAATAATAAGAATTCAAACTGCCCCCAAAATGATTTAAGTGGACATCTTGTAACACAAATTAAGAAGCTGTTTCTGCTAAGATGCAGACTCCTTACTTGGCCCTGCAGGGCAGCCACCGTGGGATACAGCAGGGATCTCTGTCTTGTCACCATCACTTTAGGACAGATTCCTGCTCAACTCTGTAGATCTGTTCCTCACTCAAGGGCTGTCTGCCTGAAAACTGGTGACCAAGTTGATAAGCCCCACGTTCACCTAACCGTTCAAAGGTACAAAGATAAGAGCACTTAGGGCATTTCACTTTCACTCAAGTACAAGCAATCTTATCAAGGTCCCCGTAGCCACCTTCCAAAACCAGGACTGAGATCCCCGACAGCCAGAACACAGTTTGACTGAGACTGCTTCATCATGCAAACCTCTGTCCCCACGCCTCAATTATCCATTTAAACGTAAAGTTCAGGTCAGTGTTCCAAAGGTGACTAGAAATGTTTGATCATGATGATTAAAAGTCTTTCCTGCCAACATAGTACTTTTGTTTGCTTTCTTGGGGGCAAGTGGCCAGACCTGACTTATTGGAATCAGTCAAGACCTTGGACCTTGGTTAAATCTCCACTAAAAAAAGATATAAACATGATGGTATATGTTGGGGGATGGTTTTGTGGATCGTGCATTCCGATGCTAATTTCTGTTGGGGTTCAGGAGTTACCCCCACAAACCACATGGACACCAACCTCAGTCATACAATAAACATACAAGGTGTTTATTGAACACACACGTAAAGACTGATCAACCAGGGCAACAGCTGAAAGCTACATGTTGGACATTTCTCAGGGCCAGCTAATAAAGGGTAAACCCATAAAATTCACAGTGAGCTCATACGAAGGTGTTGGAAGTGCTATCTGGTGGTCGGCTCTGACTCAAGCTATTTTAGACATAACAGTTCATATTGACCTTTTAATCTGATGGGTCCTAAATGAAGCGTATGGTTGTAGAATTTCTTAAGATTAACAAACTTCATAACATATAGAATATAATAGGGTATGTGGCCAGCATGATCCAGCTCTGAGTCAAATTATTTTTCTGTGTCAGTGACTGGCAGGCATGTTACAGCAACAATAATGAAATGGCTGATGGGTATGGAACAGCTATGTTAGAAGTCAGGCCTCAATAATTTCTATGCCCAGACACCAGGTTGTGGTTTGGTTTCCATCACCTCCAATTGGTTAATAAAAGAGCTGGTCAGTCAATTAGCTGGACAGAAGAGAATAAGGCAGGTTTTCCAGTCCTACTGAGGGGGTTCCAGTGAGACCAGAGAGGACAGAAAAACCATGAGAGGACCACGAGAATAAGGTGTGGAGAAACCATGTGGACAGACCAGGAGGATTCACCATGAGATTACCATGAGAGAGCAGTCATGAGGACACACATGGACTAGAGAGAGCCAGAGCAAGACCAGATGGCAAATCAACAGGGCATTTGTCTGTGTATTAGCAGCCTAGTCAGGTTAGAATAGCTCAGAACCTGCTTAGACATTCAGCTTGTTAATAAAAATACCAGGTCTCTGAGTCTTTAGTCAGGAGCTAGAACAGACTAGAACAGGCATAGAAACACCCAGTAGTTATTTGAAAACAGGGGTGGGATGTAGAAAACAACCCAAAGTACTTATACATTTGGTGCACTAAACACAGGACAAGAATTTACTCGGAATCTAAACTTAGAAATCCAATTTAGCACAATCAAAATCAGAGAGGTGGAAGCCTGGGGCCGCACACATGGAACTTGGACAAGCAACAGAACAAAGTGGAGGCCAGGGGCACAGCTGGAGTCTGCTGACAGGGAGGGGTCAATCATCTAGCAAGCATGGCCTCAGACTCTCCTGCACAGCTATGGGGGAGGGGGCATTGCACTCCCGCCTATAACTGGGACATAAAGAGCCCATAGCTTGGACATACAGAACAGTTAAATTCAGCCCCAGAAAGTGACAGTAGGCTGCAGGGGAGGGGTCCAGAATCAGGTGAGGCACAACTACCAGTTAAACCGCACAGATGTAAGGCTGGGCAGGCACTGGCTACAAACACAGGGAAGGCAGAAACACCTCTTCCTGTGAAAGAAGAGACAGGAGCTGAGCTAATCACAGCACAAGGTCTGAGCTGAACCATAGAGGGAGACAGAATACACAGAAGAACTCTGAGCATAGCCAAACTTCAGATGAGGAAAAAAAAAATGTTTGAAATTCTGTTTTAATTATAAAGAGGGAGACTGGGTGTGAAAATTCATACACAGGTATAAAGAATTTAAAATGAATAAAAATTAAAAGGAATAAAACAAGTAAGATGAAAAAAATCAATAACAGAGCTTTTGGACTCTATATAATACCATTTAATTGGCTTAAAGAAAGATAGAAACAAAAAGAGAAAGAGATAATTAACCTAATTCAAACTGACATATTACCAATTATGGTTATTATGCTGGTATTTCTTGTTCTAATTTTAATAATTATAATGTTTTTTTTATACCTTCTTAAAGAAAAGGGCTTTAGAGACACAAGAAAAAGAGAAATATGAAAGACTGAGAAGAAAATTTAGAGACGATAATTAAAATGAAGAAAATACTAAAAGAATAGAAATACAAAAAGAAATATGAAAAATAAAAAAATGAAGACAGACTTTAGAAAAAACTAGAAAAATATTATAAATAAAATTGAGGAAGTAAATAAGATATAGACAGGAAATAAGGCCAGAGTCTACAGCACCACCATATAATAAAAATCAGGAAAGTCAGTCAAAGGTTGTTAGAAACCCAACTTTAGCTTGTCTGGTTAGTGTATGACAAGTGTCAACACATGGTGGCCACCCACAAGAAGAATCTCGATGACATCCCATGGATACTCTAGATTTGAAAATTTTAAGCAAAGTGTCACCAGTTATGGTATACATTCACTGTTTGTGGAGCAGATATTAAATTCTTGGGTGATTCAAAATAGAATAAACCCTCAAGACTGGGAAGATACGACAAGAGCGATGTTAGAATCTGGTCCTTAGTTACAATGGCATTCATGGTGGAGAGAAGAGGCTAGGGAGATAACAGAGAAATAGGACAAGAACTAAGTAATTTATTTCAAACCTTACAAGGTGATAAAGACTTAAATAGTCCAAGAAAATTCTCAGCTGAGGCTGAGAGAGAATTGGCTCTGGTGGGAAAGAGATTACAGGATGCACCTCTGGATCACTCGGATCCAAAGATGGGTTGTTGTTTCAGTTATTTTGCCTTCTACTCATTCTCCCACAAGAATTCTTATGCGGAGAGAAGATTACATCTTAGAATGGATATTTTTAGAACACAAACAATAAAAAATTAAAGACCTACATAGAAAAAGTTTGTCTGAATTGATTCTAAAAGGAAAAATGAGACTTCGTCAATTAGCAGGAATAGATCCAACATTAATTATGGCACCTTTTACTAATGCTGAAATTGTCTCATTATGGGCAGAAAATATTGGCAAAGAGCTTGCAGTAATTTTTTGGGAGAAATTACCAAACATCCCAAAGCAAGCACCTTCGGTTTATAAAATGAACTAATTGGATTCTCACTCCTGTAGTAAAAGGGACGCCACTTTCTGATGCCTCTGTATTCTATACTGATACAAATAAATCAGCTAAGACAAACATACAAAGTCAGAAAATATACGTAAAATAATTCAAAGTCCATATTATTTAGTTAAAAAGTCAGAATTGTATGCAATTCTTACGTTATTATTTTATTTTCCTGAATCTTTTAATTTAGTTACTGACTCTTGGTATACAGAAAGAGTTGTTCTGCATAAGGGAAATGCTGAATTTATTCGGGATGATTCAGGGTTAACTTCAATATTTATTCAACTAATAGAAATCATCCATTGTGTATATCACATATGAGATCCCATATGGGTTTACCAGACCATCTAGCACAAGGTAATGATGAAATTGATCAGCTATTGATAGGGAAGCTAGACGCTTTGGAATTTTATAAGAAACACCATGTTAACAGCAAAGGTTTAAAAAGTTTTTTTTTTTTTTTCCCTATTTCTTGGCAACAAGTCAAGGAAATTATAAAAAAAAAAAAAAAAAAAAATTGTACTTGTTTTTTGTATAACCACACTCCATTACCTCCAGGGAGTAACCCAAAAAGTACCCAAAAAATAAAATTTGGCAAATGGATGTGTTTCATTTTGTAGAGTTTGGAAAATTAGCATATGTACCCCATACCATAAAGACATAGTCAAGATTTCAGTTGGCAACGGCTTTAAGTTCTGAAATGACTGATTCTGTAATCACACTTTTAAAAGTTTTAGCTGTTATGACGATGTCTGTATGAATTGAGAGAGATAGTGCTCTAGCATGTGTCTCTAGCAATATGAGGCAATGTTTTACAAATTATAATATAAAGCATATTATGGGTATTTTATATAATCTTATGGGGCAAGCATTCGTAGAGAGATCTAATCATATTTTTTTTTTTTTTTTTTTTTTTTTTTTTTGGTTTTTTCGAGACAGGGTTTCTCTGTGTACCCCTGGCTGTCCTGGAACTCACTCTGTAGACCAGGCTGGCCTCGAACTCAGAAATCCGCCTGCCTCTGCCTCTCAAGTGCTGGGATTAAAGGCGTGCGCCACCACCGCCTGGCTCTAATCATATTTTAAAGGGATGCTTAACAAATAGAAAGCGGCCCCCAGAGATAGATTACATATTGCTCTATGTACTTTAAATTTTTAAAATGATAATGAAAATAACAACAGCTATTGAGAGATAATTGGATTATGGGGAAAACTGCTGAAATAAAATCAGCCTGATATATTAAGGATGTCCTAACTTCAGAGTGGAGGGAAGGAAGTGTGCTGTGTAGGGGGAGATGTTTTGTGTTTGTTTCCACAGGAGAAGAAAAAACTATGGATTCCTTCAAAATTAATAAAAATCAGATTTGACAGGAGGAGACCTACTGAAGATGCTGACCACAGACATGACAGGAATCAAGAAAAACAAAACAGGTAAAGTACATGTTGATCCCTCTGCATGAGAGCAGCCCTGAGACATGAAAATGTCTCCAGCCAGGACTTCAGCTCAACATAGCCAATACATTGTGTTGGCTATGGCATCCTCTGGGCTTATGCTGACTTTTCAAATGGCATGGATAAAGTTTTATATCACAGTTTGGTTATACAGTCCAAGCTAACTTATAAAAGAAAGACAGATGCCTTACCTTCTCAAACAGAGCGTCATCTTTAGCTGATTGTGCATATCCCACATCCCATACATGTGCTTATACAGACATAGATATTGCCTTTGAAAGTTTATATGTTTACAGACACCCATGAAGTTAAGCAGCCCTGATGAGACTGACCTTGAGGACGCTAAAAAGGATGCTGAGATGCTGAGACATGTTTATTCCAGCATCCTGCTTCATCAACCTCAGACTACCTCATTAGCTGATTCATCAAAACTTGTGTCCAGGACAGAGTCACAGCTGCTGGCCCTAGTTGGTCCAGCCTCTCAGACTGTTCCAATCAGGACTTCATTTAAGCCCTGCACTTTCTCAGCATACAGAGACTGGACAACAAATGTTACAGCTAACTTTCTTAAGACTGCCAAATATTCCAATTTTCTTTGTTCCTCCAAAAGAAAACAATGCACCCCCAGACAGCAGGAAGTGATTTCAAGAGAAGAACACCCCATTCCTAAAAAGTGGGGTGGGTGTTTTTTGATTGTTCAGTGGTTACTGGATATTTGTTATCATTTTAGGGGAATCAGTTCCAAGTTGTTGATGGTCTTGGTCAGGGAGGAGCAAAGTAAGGGAGATTAGATCCAGGGATTTCTTTCTTTATTTTTCTTTCCTCTAATCTATTTTTCTCTCCTATCTAATATTAGGGGGAAAGGGGATAAAACAAAAAAGGGGGGCTATAGAAATGATAAGAGGTAGATTATTGAGTCTATTAGACCAAAGAGCATTAATAACCCAAATAATTTACATTTGGTATAGACTTTATATATTGATACAGATTTAAGATTGTATTTTGTTACTATATACTGTATTTATCTTTCAATTCTTGTTTAAGGTGTTGTACCTATGTAATTCTTAAAAATGCAATGTTAAGTTCTAGTCCCTTTGAAAACTGCTTTACAAACTGCTTGGGATAAATAAGAAGTACAAGTTAATAGTCAATCAAACTTATGGCCATATTATATACTGATTTATTCAATGACAGAAATAAGCTTCATTTAAGATGCTTTTAAAGTTAAGCAGATAGTAGGTAGCTAGAAACAAGCAATTCAGATATACTATAGATAGATAGGTGGTCTTTAAAAACCTCAGAGATCTACAGAATATGGCATTTAAAACTATTTTATTAATAAAAAGCCTTTTAAACAGTGACATATCTGCTCCTAGCGGCACCCTCATTCTACTTCAAAGAAGATGAGCATCGAAGAACCTCCATGTGGAGTTTGCTTCTAATGTAACAAGCTGCCACTAGGCAAAAAACTGCCCTTACCTCAACCGCAGAGAGTGCTGTCCAAGATACGGACAAGCGGGATGCAGAGAACTGAAGCTTTACCAAGACAAGGTAAGAAATCCTTCGTAATTCCTGCTTCACAGAAAAGTCTGCCAGATACTCTGAACCAAAAGGCCAAAGATGGCTGTTCCTATGACTCAGAGAAATTTTGGGCGACTGTCCAGGTGGTCAGCAACTTCTGCCATTTCTATAGTTTTGGAAACTGCTGCTGAGCACGTCCTGCTTAGTCTGCAAAATTTATTCCTTCTCAGGTCTCTGATGGGGTTGAAGACTAGATAGTTATAGTCTCATAATTAAGCTTAAATTGTTCAGGATTTGGGAAGCTGTTTTAAAGTCTCAGAAGTTATTTTTAGGTTTATAAATACCAGATTTAATAAACAACAACAACAACAACAAAATGATTTAAGTACAGAACTCTAAACTTACCAAATAGGATAGATAATAGAGTACTTTTTCCAAGGTTACCAAATACAAATGGACTGGACATTGTGAATGTAATCTTTACTTGATAAGTTTTCATAGTTGTTATTATTAAATATAGCTTATTAATATAAGTAAATGACCTTTTTTATTGGACTAGAAGGGAAAAATATTGGTTGATGGTTTGTGCACTGTGTATTCAGATGCTGTTTTCTATAACCAGATATCTGGTTTCAGCCTGCAGGATGGCATGTTCAACCATCACTGGTCTCTATGTTATGTAAAAAAAATTTTTTCATCACCTCTGAGTGGTTAATAAAAGAGCTGATCAGCCAGTTAGCTGGCCAGAAGAAAATAGAGAGGGACTTCCTATCCTACTGAGGGGGGTCCCAGAGAGACCAGGGAGGACCATGAGAGGACCACAAGGAGAATAAGGTATGTAGAAACCATGTGGAGAGGAGGATTCTCCATGATGACACATGTTGGCACACATGTGTGATGACACACATGGACCAGAGAGAGTCAGTGCAAAACCAGATGGCAAGTAACGGGGCATTTGTCTGGGTATTAATAGTCTGGTTGGGTTAGAATAGCTCAGGATCTGCCCAGCTAAAGTATGCAGCTTGTTAATAAAAATAGCAGGTCTCTGTATCTTTATTTGGGACTAAGACAGGCTAGAAGGGGTATAGAAACACCCAGTAGGTATTTGAGAACAAGGCAGGGGGTGTGTAGAAAGAAATTACATTTACAGGTATATACCTGGAATCCCAGCACTTAGGAGCTAGAGGTGAGATGCGCATGTATTTGAGGCCAGATGGCGTTCTGGAGTGAGCTGTTGAAAGGAAGGAGGCCAGAAGCCAAACAAAACATATAATATGTTACTAAAATTATAAAAAAAAAATTCCAGCAAATGTAGACTAAACTGTACTGCCGGAAAGTAGCCTAGTGTTTTTTGGGGAACAGAAAGAGTCAGTAAGTCAACAGGGAGGGTAAAAGGTGATGGTGTGATCATAACCTTCACTGTGATGATATGGACACGTGTCAGATTACCAAATTGTGTACTTGAAAGTCTTTTGTTGATTGGAAACTTTTAACATTCATTTATTTATCAGTTGATATATTTGTGGTGTGTGTGTGTGTGTGTGTGTGTGTGTGTGTGTGTACATTCAAGTAGGAATTGGAGGACAACTTTAATCTGTTATTTTCTTCTACCATGTGGTCCAGGGGATCAAACTCACACCATGAAGCTTAGGAGCAAGCACCTTTACCCACTGAACCATCTGCCAGTCTCTTGTTCAGCTCAAAGGACACATCCTGGGTAATTTGGCTAGACTTTGTAGAGGTTGGCTTCAGAGTTGGTATGCAGCCTTCTGTTGAGAGGCACCCAGCACTCAGGAGGCAGATGTGGGTGAGTTTGAGGCTGGCCTAGGCTACATAGTGAGTTCCACATAATGAGCCTCAGTCTGAAAAGATAAGTAAATAAAAAGGGTTGGTGTGTGCTGGGCGTGGTAGTGATGGCTCCCATACGGTAGTCCCAGTACTCAGGTGGCTGAGGAGGCAGGAAGAAAGTAGCAAATTAAAGGCCAGACTATGCTACACAGAGAAATAAATAAATAATAAATACTTGGCATGTGTGAGTTAATGAAATTTACGCAAAGTTTAGGAAGGGAGACGGTCTAGGCGTTCTTGCTGTTATCATGAGATATATTAGAATGGGTCATTTACAGATGAATTTATTTATGGATCAAAGTTATGTATGGAGTCTAAGATGAAGGCATTCACAGCTCTGCATCTGATCAAGACTTAGTCTATGCTTCCAAGATGACACCTAATCAGTATCTCTTGCAAAGGGGAAGAACAAGTCTCAGGGTAGAAGGTAGAGAAAGGCAGGAGGGCAGCTTGTCTTGTCTATTCCTTTGTAAGGTTCTGGTCCCATCCATGTGGGTGGAGCCCCATGATCTCATCACTCCTCCAGGGCCACTTGTACTGTTACATGGGGTATTAAGTTTCAGCATATACTTTAGAAGAGACACAGACATTCAAAACATGAAAGAGACTTTGATAAAAGTTTCCTTGCTCTCCAAAAGAGACTAAAGACTCTGACTTCTCTTCCTATTGTATAACCTATCACTTTTTTCAAAGACAGACTTAAACTGAATCCAGACACAGACACTCATAATCTTAGCACTTGGAAAGAGGATCACAAATCCCAGGCTAGCCAAGATTACATAATGAGTGCAAGGTGAGCCTGTTCCATATAGCAATACACCGTCTTAGAAAAAACAAACAGGGGCTGGGGAGGGGGCTAAGTTGTTTGCAGTGCAAACATAAAGATCCGACTTTGGATGCCCAGCCCCCTCATATAAATCCAGCATATCAATTGCTATTGTCATTGTTCCTCTTTTGTTTAAACAGACACATTATTGAGATTTTATGGGTATAGCTTCCCTGTCATATCTAGAAGACACAATAGTGCAGCAGACTTCTTGGCCTTACCATCTTTCTGCTCCCTCTTCTGCAGTGTTCCTCGGCCTTAAGTGTAGGGGTTGTGTTGTACCTATATCAATTAGGAGGCCAATCCTAGATCAAGAGCTAGACAATGACTAGAGGGCCAGATCCCGGTGCCTAGCCCTCACAACAGGTGGCTACAATCACCCATAATTCAGCTCCAGGGGATCTAACTCAGTCTTTTGGTCTCTATGACATCAGGTATGCATGTGGTGCACAGATATACATGCAGCCAAAACACTAATATGCATTAAAAAATAACAAAAGAACTTACAGATGTGCCAGGCCTGTTGTATAGACCTGAAATCCCAGCTATTGTGAAGTTGACGAATTACAAAATCAAGGCGAGCCTGGACTAAAGAGCGAGCTCAAGGCCAGCCTGGATAACTTATTGATATTGTAGCTCAAAGATGGGCCATTGAGATAGCTCAGATGCTAAAGGTGCTTGGCTTAAGACAGATCCCCCGAGTTTACATGATTGAAGGCAAGAACCAACTCCTGCTAGTAGTCCTCTGATCTCCACATATGTGCACATGAGCATATACTCAGACACAAATAAATGTAAAAGAATTAATGAAAAAAATGGGATGTAGAGATAGGAGGATCAAGTGTTCAAGGCCAACATCAGCTATATAGCAAAGAGAAGAACCTGGGAACTGGGGAGATAGTTCAGTGGGTAAGAGTGCTTGTGTATGTGTGTGTGTGTGTACGCGTGTGTATGTGTGCATGTGTGTGCGTGCTGTGTTTATGTGTCGTGTGTATTGTGTGAGTGTGTGTTTTGTATGTTTGTGGGGGTGTGTTGTATATGTGTGTATGTTGTGTGTGTTGTATATATTTGTTGTGTGTTATATGTATGTGTGTATTGTATATGTTTGTTGTGTGTATGTGTTATATATTGTATATGTGTGCTATACATATATATATGTGCATTGTGTATGTTTGTTGTATGTGTTTTGTATGTATGTGTTGTATATATGTTGTATATGTTTGTGTGTTGTGTATGTGTATTGTGTATATGTTGCGTGTGTGTATTGTATGTCTTGTATGTGTATATGGTATGTGTTATATATGTATGTGTGTTGTGTATGTGTGTGTTGTATATATGTGTGTGTGGTGGTTTGAATGATGCCAGAGAGTAGCACTATTAGGAGGTATGGCCTTGTTGGAGTAGGTGTGTCACTGTGGATGTGGGATTTAAGACCTTTATCCTAGCTACCTGGAAGCCATTCTTCTCCAGCAACCTTCAGATGAAAGTGTAGAGCTCTCAGCTCCTCCTGCATCATGCCTGCTTTGATGCTGCCATGTTCCTGCTTTGATGATAATGGACTGAACCTCTGAACCTGTAAGCCAGCCCCAGTTAAATGTTGTCCTTATAATGTTGCCTTAGTCATGGTGTCTGCTCACAGCAGTCAAACCCTAACTAAGACAGTGTGTGTATATGTGTATGTGTGTGTGTATTCTGTATATGTTTGTGTGTGTGCACAATCATTTGTGGAGGAGTTACAGTCATATTTGAAGGAATTTGATATGAAATATGCAATGTATGTTCAGTCTTCTTTTCCTAATAAATATGACTTTTACAGCAGATATGAGAGACACTCTCTTACATATGGCTTCCCTGACTACAAGGGGCTCTGGTCTGTCTTATTTATAATGTCCCTGACTATATGAAGCTCTGGTACTATACTGTCTCTTGTGGTGTGGCAATAGACTTACAGAACTTACTACTCAACAGTAGTAAGTTCTACTCAATAGACTTACTACTCAAATGGCAGTAGATTTAAGGGAGACATATCGAAAGGAATGCTACCAAAGGCAGAGATGTTCCTTGCTCAGAATGTAAAAGAAAGAGGCTCACTAAGGCACACATGCCTTCAATTCCAGTACTCAGGAGGCAGAGGCAGGATGGCCTCAGCAAAATCTTGCCTATCCTGGACCGCATATCAATTTTCAGGTTAGTCAGGAGTGAGACTCTGCATCAAAGAAGAAAGGAGAGAAAGAAAGAGAGAGAGAGAGAGAGAGAGAGAGAGAGAGAGAGAGAGAGATCAGTTGGAGAGATGGCTTGTAAGTTAAGAGTGTTACATTTCTAAAGTAGTGTAAAGAGACAGAAGGCAGAAAGAGACCAGAGTCTGTTGGGAGCGACCCTGCTTAAATATTAATGGCCTAAGTCAGTCATAGGCCTAAGTCAGCCATACAGGCCTACTGACACAAAGTCTTGGCCTCTGTAGGAAAGTACTAACTCTAGAACAGACAGCTATAGATCTTGTAGACAGGTAGCCTTGGTGGGGGAGTACTAGCCTAGATAAGAACAAATAATCATAGATCTTATGGACATGTAGCCTTGGTGGGAAAGTACTAACTTAGATAAGAACAAATGACCAATAGATCTTATGGACAGGTACATAGTGATCAGTTCCGCCCTGCTTCTTCTGGAACTCTTCACCCAGCCAATATCCTGTTCTGGAGAACATCTGTACTCTCCCCACCCCCACCCCAAGATCACCTGTGCTCCCCAGAAACAAATAAGACCCTACGTCATCCCCCTCCCCATATCTTGCTTCTATGTGTATATAACCCCCGTGTGGAAAAATTAAAAATTGATAGCTTGATCAGACTTCCAGACTTGCTGTTGGTTTCTTGCATGCCCTTGCCCTCCAGTTCTCTCTTCTAGGTCTTCTGATCCCAATTCAATGCCCCAAAGGACTGGGGCAAGAGTCTGACTGTCAACAGCTGGGACTATACTTATTAGCAGACACAGCATGGGGCAACCTCTCTCCTAAGGGAAATTGAAGGGTATGCCAGGGGGAGAAAGCTGCATGTCTTAGGAGATAGGCTGTCTCCATGAATATTCCTTTCTGTGAGAATTCAACAGCTTAGCTAGTTCAACAGTAATCTCACAGGAATCCTGCATTTATATCCAAAGCATTCTATCAGAGAACATTTGCTATTCTTGCAGAGAATCCAGGGTCAGTTCCTAGCCATATGGTGGCTCACAATTGTCTGTAGCTCCAGTTTAAAAGGGAATCTGATGTCTTCTTCTGGCCTCTGAAGGCACTGGGTACTCACACAGTGCATATATATATATGGGATTGTGAAAGGATAGCTTGGTTTCTGGTGGAGCACTGGCTAGAGATGGCTGGAGACCCTTCAAGGGACGGCATACATTTCGCCATACTTTCCCAGACTCCAGGCTCCTGACACAAGGCCAAAGACCTCCATTGATCCATGCCTTTCAGTCATGTAGGGCAATGCCCCTACAGCCCCTCCCAAAGAGAGATTTGTGTCACCTAGCACAGGTAGAGGGCATGACTACAGGCCTTAGGGCCTCGAGAGATCTCCATATTAATAAGATACCTAAAGGCCAGAGGGCGTAGCCAATTAAGCATTCCTTCCCAGACCCTCCTCCTTACAAACAGTATTTAACGAAAGGCCTGCCCTCGAGGTACAGAGGTACAACCACATCCACTTTCTGATATGACAATAAACCTGTTTTTTTGTTTGTTTGTTTGTTTGTTTTTGTTTTGTTTTGTTTTTGTTTTTGTTTTTTCGAGACAGGGTTTCTCTGTGTAGCTCGGGCTGTCCTGGAACTCACTCTGTAGACCAGGCTGGCCTCGAACTCAGAAATCCGCCTGCCTCTGCCTCCCAAGTGCTGGGATTAAAGGTGTGTGCCACCACTGCCCAGCCGACAATAAACCTTTTAAAACCATGGACTTCCCTGTGTCTTTGGGGCTCCACTGTGGGAAACCATGGAGAAAGCCTTTAACTAATGAGTCACCACGGCCGCCTAATCTCCTACTAGAAGACTTCTCTACATTCCTGCTGCGACCCAGCTGTAGTAGAAGGGATTATTTAACCCCTAAATTTGTCTCTGTAAGATCTCCTACCCGAAGGAGACCAGTAAAGGAAGACACAACTCAATAATTATGGTATAGCCGGGCGGTGGTGGCGCACGCCTTTAATCCCAGCACTTGAGAGGCAGAGGCAGGCGGATTTCTGAGTTCGAGGCCAGCCTGGTCTACAGAGTGAGTTCCAGGACAGCCCGAGCTACACAGAGAAACCCTGTCTCGAAAAAACAAAACAAAACAAAACAAAAATAATAATAATAATAATTATTATTATTATTATTATTATTATGGTATAAATAGCACACCTAGATTGGGCAGATTTACCACTACACTACTCTAATCCCCGGCTATGAGATCTCTTATAACTTGTGGTTTTTCCAGGCCACGTGCTTGTCCTCCCAGCTCTGGCTCCTCCTTCGTCGTCTTCCTTCTCCCACCGGCTTCCTTATCCCACCAGCTTCCTTCTGCTCTGCTTCCTCCTGCTTCTTCCTCTGCTTCTCCTCTGTTTCTGCTTCTGCCTCCTTTTATATTGAATTCCTCTCACTCTCTCCTCCCCAAAGCCTTTTTCTCCGCCTCCCCTTCTACTGCCCAATCTCTGACTCTAGCCTTTATTTTACAGGTTTTAATTGGATAGAAGGTTTACAAGACATCACTTGTGTACAGATTCAGTCATCCTCTGCAGCCCCTCCCAGAAGGGTGGAACTAGGATCAAAATACAAGGCTGAGGCTATCCACTGGGAACTAGGATCAAAATATAAGGCTGGGGCTATCCACAACATTGATTCAATCCTCCTCTGCAGCCCCTCCCAGGAGGGTGGAACTAGGATCAAAATAAAAGGCTGAGGCTATCCACAACATTTCCCCCTTTTTGTCCAATTAAAGGACTCTTCTCTCAGATATATCGAGTACAAACTATATTACCATGTTGTAATTGTTAAAGTGCAAGACAGAGCTAATACCTAGTCTATCATTTTTGTTAATGAAGTAGAACCTCTGCTATCTCTCTTAACTAAAAGGCTTAGTTCTGAACCTGGCTTATGTTCTGTCTTTAAAATGAATGCAATCTGATAACTATCCTCTCAAAGAAAATAGCCTGTGTTGGCTGTGAGACTATGTCTTCAACCCCATCAGAAATCCAGAATGACTGAATTAACTGAAGATATGGGAAGCACAAAGCATGGCTTCCAAATCTTAGTCAATTTATATAGACTGCTGAACATCTGGACAGTTCCTTACTTCAAAATGTTGGAGCATCTGGTCTTCAGCCTTCTGGCCCAGGATCATCTGACAGACCTAGTAATGCAGAATTTTTAAGGGCTGATTACTCTGTCTTGGCAGATATAATCAGTCGACTTTTCCGCAAGCCTGTCCTTTTCTGGACACTATTTTGTCTGTAGATGAAAAGAGACAATTCTTGCCTAGTGGCTGTCTCACCACAAATGGAGTAACTCCAAAGATGCTCAATTTCTTCTTGGAATCCAAGACAGGGAAGCTGTCAGGAGCAGACAGGTCTCTAGTAAAATGAACATTAATACAGAAATACTAGTGACGTCACTTCTGTGGACTTCTGACGTTTTTTGAAAACCAACTGTCTATGTAAAGCAATCTGGACTGTTGTCCATTAACTCCTTTCTGCTATTTCTAATTAAAATCTAGAAAACATCCTAACAATAAACTCAGAGCCAAGCAATTTCTGTAGGCCTTTAACTCACAGGCTAACCATCTCAAATCAGTTAAAAAAGTTAAAGGACTGGGTCTAAACTTTGTATTCCTAAATGTGTTATATAGGCACAATGCCTAAAAGAGTAACAATATTAATCTCACTTTTATATCAATAAGAAACTCATATCAATGAAAACTTTAAATTTGTACAAATAAATTCTTTTTTTTTTTTTTTTTTCACAGAGATAGTGTCGGGAGCCGCTCCGCCATTAGAAGATGGCGCCGGTTTCCTACTTCCTGGTTCTTCTCGAGAGTTGACGCATGCGCAGTTGTCCACAGAGTGATGCAAGCTGCTTTCGTCTGATTGGTCCTTGCTAAAGCACCAATAGGAGACGCACACGCCTCACCAAGCCCTATATAAGTGACGAGCTCTCTGAGCTCGTGTCCTTCTCCATCTTGGAACAGAGCTGAACAATAAAGAGTGCTGTCGGAAGAATCCTGTGTTGCCGCGTCTGCTTATTCGGCGGAGCTGGGCGCGACAAGATAGAAAGTTGACTTGCTTTTGAGGATGTTAACTTTTCGAGACAGCTCCACTGCCATCTAGCTACTCCACAATCTTAGCTCTACTTTCTTTCTCTCTCTCTCTCTCTTATTTTTTTTTTTTTCGAGACAGGGTTTCTCTGTGTAGCCTGGGCTGTCCTGGATTTCACTCTGTAGACCAGGCTGGCTGTGAACTCAGAAATCCAACAAATAAATTCTATACCAATGAAAGAGATTATAACCTCAACTTTGTATCAGTTATGGAGATTTCTACCAATGTAGACATAATCAATTCTAAATATTCCTCCCTGTTCCACTAAAACCATTTTCTCTAGAAGGATAGGCTAGTATTAACTATTTCAGTCCCCAAGCCAGGGAATAGGGGCGCCTACTCTTCATTAACTTCTTCAAGCTGAATTTGAGCATAGAATTCCCATCTGGGGGCCCAAAGGGAAATAGGAAAATTGGCTTAGTCAAAGGAGAGCTAACGGACATCATTTGCCTTGCAGTCACTATGTGTTGAGAGAGTTCATTGCTTAGCTAACATCGTGACTGTAACAGTTGGAAAGGCTAGACAGGCAAGCCAGCTGTTCTGGCAAAGTTCTGGAAGCAAGTATTTGACATAGTTGCAGCTTCGACAAAGAAGTAGCTTCAACGTGGTTGCAGTAGAATCAAGCACAAAGCTGGAATAGGAGGTCTCAGCATCCCCGAGTATGAATCTTTTTCGGGCTGTCTTTCTCTTCTTTCATCCTTCAATATATAAAACTTAAAAGCAGCAGTTAGTTCTGCAGGGTACACAGCTTTGTCAATGAAGATCAAAGAAAGACGACTGCCTTTCTTCAGGTTAGTTTGATCACTTAATCACACTGTAATATAACTTTGTATACATGCCCTCATAAAGGATGGCATGTATTAACAAGTCATTATAAATTAGTACCCAATAAATATTCTTGGCTTTGTATAGACATTTTAGTCCCAGCTGGTTCCAGAGCTGTCTCCATATAAGAGACATAAACATCATCATATATACATCATCCAGCTTGAAAATAAAATCAACTTAATAACTAAAATACTGTATGTGCCTATTCTTCAGGCCTTCCCTATTTTGCCAAGCAGGAAAAGAACCCAGAATTCCCGTGGAGCCCACATTAAACAGAACCTGAGTCTCCTGTGAGGCAACATAACTTTATATCATCTGAATACACCTAATTTACACTATCTTTTTGTTTGGCTCTATGCCAGAACAGTCTCTATTTATATACTGTACTCTCTATTCTAGAGTCAGTGACAATTTTCCCTATCTCAACTAAAGTACTGTATATGCCTATTCTTAGGCTTTCCCTATTTTGCCAAGCAGGAAATGAAACCAGAATTCCCGTGGGGCCCACGTTAGACAGAACCCGAGTCTCCTGTGAGGCAACATAACTTTATATCATCTGAATTTATCTGATTTACACTATCTTTCTGTTCAGTCCTCTGCCTAAAACAGTTTTTTATTTATACACTGTACTCTCTACGCTAGAGTCAGTGACAATTTTCCCTATCTAAGTTCTAAACCACAGGCAATAATCCCCACCTGATTTGGACAAATCTGTTTATAAATCTTTCCTTAAAACAAATAATCTCAATTTTAATTCACAGACACTGTACTCTCTACTCTAGAGTCAGCTACTTTCTTCTTTTCCTAACAAAAAGCAACTTGTTTTGTTTTTGAGACAGGGTTTCTCTGTATAGCTTGGGCTGTCCTGGAACTCACTCTATAAACCAGGCTGGCCTTGAACTCAGAAATCCGCCTGTCTCTGCCTCCCAAGTGCTGGGATTAAAGGCATGTGCCACCTTTGCCTCCCAAGTGCTGCGATTAAAGGTGTGTGCCATCATTGCCTGGCTTTCTTTCTTTCTTTCTTTTTTTTTTTTTTTTTAAATATTATTAATTTATTTTTAAATATTACAGCATCTGCCTTATTTTGATTTGCTAGCTTTAGTAAATTATCTTCTAGACCTTGCCTCCAAATCTTATCTCTATCTCCTTGCTGTTGCTTATTTTGACTAATTAAATCCTGAACCTTTAGTTCTAGTGTTACTTGTAATCTTTTTTCTAAGGCAAGGAATTTTTTTATCTAGGACCCTTTCTAAGACATAGTAAATCAAGAGAATAAATATTGCAATACTGATAAATGATAAGGTGTCTATTTTCCCTAAATTGATTCCTGTCAAACCATTCAAAATATCATCGCATAAAGCCCAAAAAATATTTATCTTGTTTCTCATCTTTAAGTATCGAAAGGTTCTATATCTTTTTTATATCAAAGAATTACCTGATCCAAAGCCTTCAGTTCACTGTTTCTGCCTGAAAATTACCTCCCAGGCAGCTGTGTTCTAGGATCACCTGTCCCTCCTTGCAGTTTTTACAGCTTGCCAATCAAGCCGAGCTGCAGGCTCAGGTGTTGCTCCTGACCTGGCCTTAGCTCTCTGTCTGGGGGTTGGGAGAGGGAGCCTCTCTGGGGCTCTTTGTAGGCCTCTCAGATCCACTTGCTTTCAAGACATGCTAGTGTAGTCTAAAAGGCTGCCGGAACCCTATTCAGGGGTTGAGGGGCAATGAACTTTTATCTCAGGTTAGTTGAGTTCTAAACAATAAGTTGGGCGCCAATTTGTAGTAGAGGTTGTTTAAAGGAGGAAGAGACTACTATTTGAACTCTGGAAAGACTACCTGGCCCATGTAAGTGCTACCAAGAGGCAAGTCTTTCAAATTGTTAAGAGAAAGCTGGGCCAGTAAGATAGTTCGGTAAGTAATAGCGTTTGCTGCCAAGCCTGACAGCATGAGTTCAATCCCTGGGTCCCACATGGTGCAGGGAAAGAATTGACTCCAACAAGTAGACCTTTGGCTTCTACATGTATGTTGTGGTATCTCCATGCACACACATGGATAAATGTAATAAAAAATAAAGTTTTAATTAAAAAGAGAGAGAGAAACATAAATACACACTGTCCAACAGGGCATAGCTGTGTTTGTAAAGGAATAACAAGGGAATCTTCCCAATTGTGCATAGGGTAAGCCAGTCAACCAAATACAACTTAGAATCCATCCCCAGTCCCTTGCACAATGCACTGCATATGATATGATCTGGTTTCAGGAAATCTCTCTGGGATAAGCACTCTGACACTAGTAAGAGCGGAAGAGAGGGGGTGTCCCCGTGAACTGAAACCAGGAAAGCTCCTGAAAGGCTTCAGTCCAGTTTGCTTTCTTATTTCATGTTCTAAAACCACAAGGTGGGGTGGACAAGCAAGCCAGATTTTCAGAAGCAAGTGTAGCAGTCTGTGGGTTGTTAAGGGCAACGGCCCATTGTTTTGGCTGGTTCTCCATTCCGTGCCGGGTAGCAAGTGAAGTCATGCTTGTAGACAGTACAGGCAGTGCTTTAGGAAGATCACAAATAAATCAACATTTAATAATTGGTCTCTTTTACCTTATTCTACATTAATCCAAGTAAAACCATGTGTATATTCTCCATATCATGAGGTTTTCTATGGATATGTGACCAACATGACTGGTCGTAATTACCCACCTTACAGCTGGAGAGCACAATATATTTGGGGTTGGTCATATATCTCTGCACATATTTTAAACAAATTGCTTTACACCTGAAGCAGATGGACAGTTAGGGGACTACATTCTCCACGGGAGAAAGCTTCTTGGTGGTTCTATCTATTACCTGTATTTTTACCTCAAGTTGCATTAATAGATGTAGAAATATAATTGTGTCCATTCTAGCATCACATGCCATAATGGCTTTAGGTAGCACCGAAGAGCACTATCTCTCACAGTGGAAAGGAACTACCTGTGCTACTTCCTTCTCTTGCTGCTATGACAAAATGTCTGACTCAAAGGCAACTAAAGGACAGAAAGGTTAGTTTTGGCTACGGATGTCAGGTACATAGTTATGAGAAGGCCTAGGGCACGAGGCAGCTGGCTACCTGACCTTGGTTATTCGTGGGGTTCAGAGGGGGACCATCACCTGAAATGGGAGAACATGGGCCAAGAGGGAAGAAACAGACCCTGCAAGAATTCTGTCAAGGTCTAACTTTAATGGGGGAGCAGTCTACAATATATAGTCTTAGGCAAGAAAGAAAGAAGGGCAAAGGTCCTCTGCCCGGCGCCATCTAGCCCCAGGAAATGCCAGACGTTCTTTAAGTTAGTGAGACCTGAGATCTGAGGAAGCCTATTCTTTAACCTTGCACTGATTAACCTTCCCAGACACAGATCCAATGGCCTCTGTAAGTACTGTACAGATGTGGTACACAGACATACAGGCAGGCAACACACACACACACATACACACACACACACACACACACACACACACACACACACATATATATAAAATAAAATCTCAAAAAGAAATTTCATAGACATCTTATAATGCATTCAGTTCACTTGTGACAGCTCTCCCAGTCTGAACAACTCCATGCAGAGGTCTAAAGCCCAAAACTCTCAATTGAGATCCACTATAAAAAATTTTTTTAAAAGTTACATGTTTTGAATATGAAATGGCCAGAGTTAACATTTCCATTCCCACAGGAAGGAATGGGGTCAGAACATGGAAAAATAAAGCCAACACAAGATGTGTAGAGGAATTTTAATCCAGCAACATGGCTGCTCTGGCAAGGACCATATCCAAAGACCTTCTAGGTCTGTGTGATCCAGCTGGAATGACACACCTTTAATCTCTCTGGCTGGAACAATACTAACAATGGAAGTAGGGTTAGTCTATAGAAAGAAGCAGCCATGTTTGAAAGTGATATTTAATTGAGGGGCAAAGTGACAAATCAGAGAAAGATTTGACAGAATGAGTCAGAGATAGGATAAGCCAAACTCTTATGAGAAGAGACAGAAATGAGAGGTGACCTAAGAGATCAGCACAGAAAGCGAGAGAGAGAGAGAGGAGGCAGTATTGCCCGAACAGGTTGCAGGTCTGCAGAACAAGCCAGAGAATATAAGGAGCTGGAAGATTAGAACAGATTGCCAGAGTTAATTGAGGCCAAACAGAGCAAGTCAGTCAGAAGCCAGCCAAAAGAAGCCAGTTTGAATTAGTCAGCTTGGAGAGGAGTTGGAGCCAGAACAGCTGAGTTGAACCAGCCAGTCAGTGTTTAGAAAGAGCTAGAAAGGATGGACTTATTTAGCAGTAAGCCTCCAAGAAGACAATTATGTCTGCTGAATAAAAGGTACTTTACAAAAGTGGGATCCCAGCCAGGCAGCCCTAAGCTAACCCAAACCCTAAAGCTCTGTCTTTGACATCTAGGACTCCAGATAACATCCTCTGGGCTCCATGGCCTTGGTTATCCCTCTCTTTCAGTTCTTCTGCCTGCAGTGTGAACTCTCTGACTGGCTTTACTCTACATCTGCAGGTTTCTTTATGGATGCCCAATAGCCCTGGCATTTCCAACATCCTAGGCTCTCCACGGCAACTTAAGCTTCACGTTCTCAGCTTTGCACAATGGGAACCCATTCCTCCTCACAGGGAGTGTGACCCTGTCAAACATTTTCAGCCCTTCTGCAACCTCTGTGAAAGGCTGCATGACCTGCAACTCTTGAAATGTCGCATGCCCGCAAACTACAAGGTCAATGTGTACACTTGGTGGCTTAACCTAGAACATCACTTTCCTATATGGATGGTCTCACCCCTGGGCAACTGTAGCATTCTCAATTCAGATTCTTTCCTTCTAAATAAATTTATATTTTCACAGGTGGGAGTCTTTCATAGGTGGGTTGTGATCTCAGGGCATCTTTCCCCCTTTACTGGTGCAGAGTTCAAGGTCTTTCCCTAGTGGTATTAATCTCTCCAACAATTCCAGTTAATCTCTGCATTCGCCTGGTCTCTGTCTTTGAGTTCATTCATGCTCCTTTCTTCACTGAAATGGATGCTTTCCATGTATGTCCACTCTCTCTCAGTACTGAGCTGATGGACAGCAGCAAGGATTAACCACACCACATCCTGGATATTATGTTGTCTTGAAACTTTCTTAACCAAATAGCTTAGCCTATTACTTTTAAATTTAGCCTCATTTAGATTTTCAGGATGTGGGAAGAGCACAGCATGGGGACAGAGTGTAACACAAATAGCCACTGGGGAGTCTTTATTCTTCTCTGAAACCTCATGAGCCAAACCTCAACTTGTTTGCATTTCTCTTGGCATTCTGCTCTTCCAAACTACCACCACACAGCTCATTAAACCCCTTGTCAGCATTCTAGGTTTTCTCTTGCCCTCAACATCCAACATCCAAACTCTCCCAAATTTTTCCCTAAACCAGTTTTGAAGGCTTTGTTTACTACCCAGTAAGGTGCCTCACAGCAGCAAATCCACTCCTCAGTCCCGATCCTCTGTGTTGGTTTCCTTTCTCATCACTGTTACCAATTACCTGACAAATGGCAACTAGAGGACTCAATGGTTTATTTTGGTTTAGTTTGAAAATGGTCATCAGTCTATCGAGAAGTTAAGGAGTGACAGCAGGAACGGGAGCTATTTGCTGGCTAGTTCTATGTCAATTTGATACAAGGTAGAGTCATTTGGAAGAGGGAATCTCAAGAAAATTCTCACATGGGACTGGCCTATAATGCATTTTCTTAATTAGTTACTGTAATGGTTTGTATATACTTGGCCCAGGGAGTGGCATTATTAGGAGGTGTGGCCTTGTTTGGCGGAACTGTGCCACTAGAGGTGGGAGGGCAATGAGATCTTCCTCCTAGCTACTTGGGAGCCAGTCTTCTTCTGTTTGGCTTTAGAACAAAATGTAGAACTCTCAACTCTTCCCACACCATGCTTTCCTGGATGCTGCCATGCTCCTGCCTTGATGATAATGGACTGAACCTGTAAACTAGTCACAATTAAATGTTGTCCTTTTATAAGAGTTGCCTTGGTCATGTTGACTCTTCACAATGATGGGAACCCTAATTAAGACAGTGACTGATGTAGAAAGGACCAGCCTATTGTGGGTGGTCTCACCCCTGCACAGGTGGTACTGGCTTTTATAAGAAAGTTGGTTGAGCAAACCATGAGTACTTCTCCATGGCCTCTGCATCAGCTCCTGCCTTAAGTTCCTGCCCTGTAGAGGGCATAAGCTTACAGATAGCATAGAGAAAGCAGAATTGCTAAACACAAAGTGCATACTGTCAGACTTCCTTTGTCAGCTAGGCTTCTTCTTCTCTACCTGGGGGATCCCAGACCCCACACTCCTTTTCTAAATAATGTCACATAGCCCTTAGGGAAATTACAGATCTAAGTCCCTTTCTCCCAATGAGAAACCCATCCAGCAAACATTTGAGATTCTTGGAATGCCTCCGCATGCTAATTTGTGGAGAGCTTTTGGGGCTGCCTTGTAGGAATTTGGCAGGAATTTGACATTGGGCTAGGACACAGAAGTAAGCTCAGGCAGGAATTTGACTTTAGGCTAGGACAGGGAAGTAGGCTTAGATAACAGGGAAGTAGGCTTAGATAAGAATATTTACATTTGGGTAAACTCAGCCAAGGAATGTGTGGCATTCCTTTTATCTTGGCCATCCTGATAAGCCCCTAGAAACTTGACCTTGGGACTTTGTTTTTTGCCTTGTTTGTTCCTTGTCTATTTGTGTTTATTGCCTTGTTTGTTCCTTGACTATTTGTGTTTATTGCCTTGTTTGTTCCTTGACTATTTGTGTTTATTGCCTTGTTTGTTTCTTGACCTAGAACTGACCTCATTATTTGCATGTACTTAAAATGGTATAAAAGCAGACTGGGAAACAAAATAAACCCACTCCAGCCTCAACACTGCCTGGAGTCATGGTATAATGTTGTCTAATTGTCTTTTTTCTTTTCGATCTTTGCTTCCTCCCTTGAGACCCAGTTGACTGATTGAGCTGGCTTGATCGCTAATGAGACATCTTAGTACCTTAGTTATCAGCCAAGGACCTCTGCCCACCCTGGATATTCCTACCCTCTCCCAAAAGTTTTATATAAGTACCATTCACCCTGAATAAAGTTGAACTGTCTTTATGAAGCTGATCCCAGAGAGAAGTCTGTCACCTCAGTCACACTATGGGCTGCCTGAAACCCCGTTCGTGGACTCTGATCTTTTTACCCTCATGGACTGGTATTACCCTGGTGAGAAGGGAAGACCACATGCAGTTAGAAACAGAGAGAAATGACTACTGAGCTCCACTTACTGTGTCCTTATGTTCAGGTGGTGCCCAGTTACCCACGTTCAGGTTGGATTTTCCATCCTCAGTGAAACTCTCTGGAAATGTTCTCACAGACATACCCAGAAGTGTCTCCTAGATGATTCTAAATCTAGTCAACTTGATGATGAGGATTAACTGTCAAATCACCCAAATGTGGGAAACAGTCTGACAAAATAAGATGGCATTAGAAATACTAATATCTGCACAGGAAGGTGTATATACTATGTTGATGACTGAACACCAAGTGTACATCAGATAAGGAAACTAACATACCAACCAGACTAAAGACTAAAGCTGCAAGATCTTGTCCACAGACCCTGCACCACAAAGAAGCCAATTCTTGCTGTTCAAATGGTGATATGCTCTGCACTGGCTCAGCTAACCTCCTTGTACTGGAGATTATAGAACTGCTGTGGCATTTGAACAAAATGTGTGCTTGGGTCCTTGTCTTAAAGGATATATAGAAGATTCAGAAGAATATAAAAATGGAAGGAACAACAAAGGCATCAGACCCTGAAGGAATGTGATGTGGAAAACATTCCAGTATCAAAGTCTAAGATAGCTGCAACAACCTTGACCTTGCCCTGGTCCTTGTTCTGCAGATTAAGAGTATGAATGAGAGAAGTGTTTATGACCTTTCCCCTCCTTTGAAGATGGCTGAGAAAAGAAGGAAGATAAAGTCTGAGAAATACATGGAGTGTATCTGATAGAAGTTACTTCAGTCTTGAACTTACACCCTGTTCCTCTTTGTTCTATGTGGTGGTTTGAATATGTTTGGCCCAGGGAGTGGCACTATTAGGTAATATAGCCTTGTTAGAGTAACCTCAATTAAATGTTGTCCTTTATAAGAGTTGCTTTGGTCATGGTGTCTCTTCACAGCAATGGAAACCCTAACTAAGACAGAAGTTAGTACCAGGGACTGGGGTATTGCTGTGATAGGCCTGACCATGCCTGCTTTTGTTTGGAGAAATGTGGATTTGGGGACTTTGGATTTAGAAAGCTATGGAATGATTTATGTGGGTTTAATGAACCATCCTAGTAGGAATATGGAAGACATTGGTGCTGAGGGTGATTTGAACTGTGTAGATCTGGCCCAATATGCTTCAGAAGAGAAGAATGTTAGCATGTGGCCTCAAAACTGTTTTTAGTGGTATTTTGGAGAAGAATATGGCTGCTTTTTGTTCTTGTCTGAAGAAGAGTCTGTCTGAGGTAAGGGTGAAGAACCTCAAATTAATTGCATTGACAAAGGAGGTCTCAAAAACAATCCAGTTTAGAGTCTGCACTGTGGTTTTAGTTTTGATTAAGCATACCAAGTGTAAAAGAAAAAAAAACAAAACACAAGATGTATGGTTCAAGTAATAAAGGGGCACCAGGAAGTGAAATGAAGCTGAATCCTGTGTTTGAGGAGATAAACAAATGAAGGGAGTGGTGACTTTGGAGCAAGATCCCACCTAGTTAAGCTTATTCTTTATGTGTTTGCAATTGAACAACAGATAGTTACATTATTATCACCTGGTTACTGCTTTCATTTGGACATAAGGAGATGGGATTGTGTGTCAAACTGATGTGGGATGACACAAGTCTTTGATTTGGATCTAGAGGCATACTCACCATGAAAAGCTTATGTCCAGGCATGGTTGTACACACCTTTAATCCCACAATTCAATAGACAAATAGAGACAAGCAAATATATGAGTTCAAGGTCAACCTACAGAGCAAGTTCCTATAGGACTGACAAGCTTAGGCAGTGAAGGAGTTGGAAAACAGAAACCTAGTGCTAATGTAATGGAACAAGGAACCATGTTCCAGCTCCAGCAAGCAGCAGAACTAGGCAGATTTGGCCATGTGGCTCTGACTTTAGAGTCAAAATTGAAGGGATTACTGGGACAATTGATGCTGGTTAACTGGAGCCAGGAAATAAGCAGATTAAGAAGAGACCGGCATCACTGAGGTGAGATCTGGGAAGCACAAAGATTTCTGAGAGCACAAAGATGCCAATGTTCCAGAGATAGCCAAGGTTGTACTTCATGCTGCAGCTGGACTTGGTAATGTGTAAGAATCACCCTCCTGGTACTCTTTTGAGGTATGAAGGGGTCATGGAGAGCAGCTGAGACTTGGCATTGTGAGAGGCCAGGGAAGGCCATTGGTGAAGGTATAGTCTCAGTTGTAGTTAACAGTCCAGGACTGAAGTGGTCATACAAAGAAGTTGGGGCTTGGCACCATGAAGAGAGTCTATGAGAGGCTATGCTGAAGCCTAGTTGCAGTGGAAGACTCCAGTGTATTGGAGATGCCAGTGCTGTGGGATGACCATCAAGAACAGCAGCAGTGGAGTGGAGTCAACCAGGACCTAGAGAGCTACAGAGGGTAGAGCTGTAGATGTGACCCAAGCCCATTGGAGGAGCCCAGAAGATCATATGTGGATCCCAGAGATTGAAACAAGAAGTTATAACATTGAAGTTGCCTTGGAGAACCCAAGATTTTGAGATGCCAGAGCTACGGGATACCTGCTGAAGAAAGCTGCTAATGGGGAGTGGAGCCAGTCAAAGGAATTGTGCTGCAGTCATTGTGCAGAAAGGAATGACATTAGACCTGGAGATGCTGAGCTTGGAGTTTGCCCAGCTGTTTTTTGATCTTTCTTTGGTCCGGTATTTCTTCACTGTGACATTTTGGAATGGTAATGTATAGCCTGTGATGTTGGAAGTATATGATCCACATTTTTATTTTGATTTTATAGTGGATTACAGCTAAGTGATTGGATGAGTCTCAGAAGAGACTTTGAACTTTGGAATTTTAACATTATTAAGACTGTGATAGACTATGGGGAATTTTGAAATTAGACTAAATGTACTTTGCATTATAGTATCTCTGGGTATGGCCTCCATAGACTCATGTATTTGAACAAGCCTATGGGGGCCAGGAAGTGGAATGTGGTGGTTTGTACATGCTTGGCCCAGGGAGTTGCACTATTAGGAAGTGTGACCTTGTTGGAGTAGGTGTATCACTGTGGGGGTGTGATCAAGGCTCAAAGTTTAATATTCAGCTCTTCTAATTTAAAGGGAAAGCCCCACCAAACCCCTTCTTGTTTCAGCCAGAGATGGGTGGGGGAACCCATCCTTTGTCACTGCTGGAGATGTCTCAAGGCAAGGACGGTGGGAAGTCTATTCTTCTAAGTTCCTGTAGCAGGTTGTACATGCAGCCAAGGTGGATAATTCGACCTAGGTCCTATTATTTGGTCTATTGTGGTAAACAAGGTCTTTCAGACCTGCTCAAGGCTGGGGGTAGGGCACAAGTCTTCTCCTATCTGCCTTTGGGTCAAGTCATAGAACTTTTGGCTCCTCCAGCCCTATGTCTGCCTGGATGCTGCCATGCTCCCGCCTTGATGATAATAGACAGATCTTCTGAACCTGTAAGACAGCCTCAATTAAATAATGTCCTTTATAAGACTTGACTTAGTCATGGTGTCTCTTCACAGCAATGGGAACCCTAACTAGGACATTCTTCATATGTGTAAATACTGTTGCTGCTTTTAGGCCCCATGAGGGCTGCACACTCCTCCTGCATCCTCTGAATTCTTTGTATATTGAAATAGAATTTTGAGGCTTTTGAGGTCTTAGATTTGTAAAACTTTACCTTTTTAACCTAATTAATTAATTATATGTACAACAGTGTTTTGCCTGCAGGTATGTTGTATATGATATTTATGCAGTACCTCTGGGTGCCAGAAGAGTGTACCACTGTCATTTACCCTTTTTTTCCAAGGGAGGACCTTTAAATTCTCCCCCAGTCACTGAAGGAGCAGCTTGAAATCCCTGTAGATACCATGATTTGTGGATGCTGAAGTCACTTGTCTAAAATAGGATAGTATTGGCGTATAACCTGCCTCCTGTATATTTGTGACTCCTTTCTAGATTGTCTATAATACCTAACATGATCTAAACACTGTGTTAGGTTTAGCTCCACCTCTCTAAGTTGCAGTGCTGGTGACAATGTCTTAAACAAAAGGAGTGTCTAACAGGGTTGTTATGAGATAAACAAGCTTAAAGTTTCTATTTACCAGAAAAGTGAATTTCATAAGGTTTCTGTTTACCAGGAATCTCCTTTAATCAGCCCCAAAGGTCAACTACCACAGACAAGGGTATTTAGTTCCTGGTCATTCCCAATAGCTCGAAGACCCTTGTCTGTTGACTCATAAAATCTGCTTGCTTTTCCACTGTTTTGCTCTTCACTCTGCCCCAACCCATGGCCTTGGTAGTATGATTTCCCAATAAACCTTTCTTTCCATCCCTGGAGTGGTCTAGTTCAGTGGTTTCACCAGGCCCTTATTTACAGTATGGTTAGAGAGTAATGACAGTAAACACTTCTCTATGTTTACAGTGCATATACAACCGTTATCAGCCCCTGTGGCTGCTCTTTGGCTACTTTGTAAGTTCTTCTTTCTTCTACTCTTTCAACCGCCTAACACTAGATAAGAGGGAAAAAAGGGTAGAGGGAAAGAGGGATGACATTATCATTAGATTACGTCCTGCCGATTAAGGGTGTTTTATGGGGGGCAAGTTTGATCTTTGCCATCGGGATATCTAATTTCTTCATGTTGTTTCATCTTTGTGCATGACTACTTAACAAACCACAACCACCAACCAACCAACAACCCCGCCACTTGGGGCCCTAGGATTTATATACCTTTTGAAAATTTCCCAGAATTCCAAACATCACACCCTGCAAGAGCATGAGACAAATCATAATCAGCTGCTGTGGACAATCTGAAGCAACCCTATATCCCACACCTGGGATTAAAATGAAAACATATTCTTATAATATTCCTGTGTTTTTTTTTAAAGAAACCAAAATTCTCATTGCATTTCCCCTCTTCTGTTTTAAGCCTTAATTGTGCTGTGTTTAGCGAGAAATTATAAACAGAGACATTTTCCATGAAATAAGCACTTTTCGGATCCGTGGCCAAGGTTTTCTGGCAAGCTCTGCTATTGAATTCTAATCTTTATAAGTTTTGATGGTATCCACAGCTTTTCATTTCCTGTGGAGCTATAAACAAACCTGCATTCTCAACACAAAACTTTCACAAGTTTCCAGTCTGATATTAATACATCCATATAGCATATAGGCTGATTTAATTCCATAGATTTTCTAGTAGAGCTGTCACCAATCCCTTCCAGCCTTGGAGAATAATTCTATTTGGAGTAGCCCATATTTTTAGAATTTGTTTCACATAAGGTGACTGCATCCCACGTGAAATCATAGCCTTTTAAAAACACCTGAGAGCTATCGTTTCTATAGGATGCCTTCCTATCTCGTCATTACGTAAGGCAAGTGCATCCCATATGAAATCATGGATTCTTTAAAATGCCTTAGCTCTATAATTTTTATAGAATGCCATCCTATCTTGTCATTACCTTTAGCAGGTATATGCTGTAAGGCTACTGGGAGAGCTGATGGTGATAATCTTGTAACCAAGGGCCACCCCTCCTCTAACTCTAGCAGCTTGGTGGTTTTGAGATTAATTTTTTCTCTTGAAATGGGAAGTTTTCATCTTTTCTCTGACCTTGCTGTCCTCCTCTCTCCTCCTCCTCCTCCTCCTCCTCCTCCTCCTCCTCCTCCTCCTCCTCCTCCTTTTCCTATCCATCCCTGCTGCCCACCCAGCTTCTCACCCCACCCAGGGGCTACAGACACTGGGAACTGAAAGTGCAGTGGACCTCACTCTGCCTTCCAGCACAATTTCTTTCCGTCTTTCCTCCTGGGGGAAATTTCTGCTTTCTTGCTCAGTCACGAGAACCGAGCCTCTTATTTCTCTCTTCCCAGTGCTTTCCTCACCTCCCCAGTGCTTCCATTTCCACCTGGAAATTTTCCAGTTGCTCAGCCATTCTCCTAACCTGTTTTGAAACAGATAGGAAGAATAAAAAGAAAAAGAAAAAAAATAGAAAAATCCCTCAGGGAGCACAGTGGGGGATATCTCAGTGGTAACAGCCATAATAAATTTTTTTGCTGGCATCTTGAAAAAGAATATCCATTTCTCCATCCCCTATCATTTTAGCTATAGCATCTGCAATCAGATTTCCTATTCTGCACCCTCATCTGAGTGCCACTTGTAGCTGCTCTTTGCTACTTTGTGGGTTCTTCTTTCTCCCATCCTTCTTCAACCCTTTTCTTCTACCCTTTCAACCTCCTAACACTAGAGAGGAGAGGAAAAGGATGGAGGGGAAAGTGGGCAACCTTATTGCTAGACCACTTCCTGCTGATTAGAGTTGTTAAGTTCCTCGGGATGAGTTTGATCTTCACCATAGGGATATCTAATTTCCTCATCTTTTTGTTTTTTATTTTTTTCACAGCCACTTAATACATCACAACCAATAGCAAACAACAACCTACCAACAGCAACCCCACCTCTCAGGGCCCTAGCATTTATAGACCCTCTGAAAATTTCCCAGAATTCCAAACACCACACCCTTGCAGAAACTATCTGCAGCTGACAAAATCACACCCCTGCAAGAGCACAAGGCAAGTCATTGCCGGCTTCCGTGGACAGTCAGAAACGGCCCCATATCCCATACCTGGAATTAAAAAGAAAACATATTCTTCTAATATTTTTGTGTTTTTTAAAGAAACCAAAAATTTCACTACAGGCTTCAATACAGGTTTGTTTAGTTTTGTTGCTCTCTTTTGAGACAGTCTTCCTAAGTATCCCAGACTGGCCTAGAACTCATATTTTTTATGACTTCTCTATCCTATCTCCTAATTACTATTATAAAAAAGTTGTTAACCTGACATAGTGACACAAGCCTTTATTTCAAGCACTCGGGAGGGAGAGGTAGGCAGATCCCTGAGTTCTAGTTCAGTGGGAACTACATAGTGATACCTTGGTTTGTTGTTGTTGTGGTGGTGGTGGTATGTGTGTGTGTGGTACCACACATGTATTTGAATGTGCATGTGTGCAAATGTGTAGGCCAGAAGAAGGTGTTGGGCATTCTTCCCTGTTATTTTCCTTATTCCTTTGAGACAAGGACTCTCCCTGAACTGGGAACTCAACATTCTTTGGCTTCAGTTAGTTAGTAAGCCCTAGAGAGTCTCCTGTCTCTGCCCCACACAATACTAGAGTTAAAGATGTACAAAAGATTATACCTGACTGGGATCTGAACTTGTGTCCTCATGGCTGCTTTGTAAGTAAGTATTCTTACCCAATGAGCCATCTTTTCAACTGTTAATCCCACTTGTCATATATGAGACCACTACCACATTTTTGAGACAAATTTGAAACAAGCTTTATTAAATACTGGCCAGGGCAATGGTTACTGGCCAGGCCCATACCCGGGATTCTCAGAGAATGGCTATGATTTTGTCAGGTGTTTATAAAAGCAACCCCCATAAGGCTATGTACTTCCTGCCTTTGTCCAATCAGGAGCGAGCATACATCCTGGCATACTTCCTGTCTTCGTACCTCTTGACTACATGTGTTCAAGCACATCCTGCGTAGTCATTCCCCAGCCCCACCCCACTCCTCTGCACTGCCTCTGCACTGCCTGGTTGCTGAAGGCTGTACCCAGCTCTGCAGACCCTCAATGGCTGTTCATGGGTTTGCAATCTGACAAGGAAACAAGTAAAAGCTTTTTAAATGTTAGTTTTATTCTGAGACAAGGTTCACAAGTTTTCACTATGTGACTCTAGTCTGTTGCTTAATATGTAGACCAGGCCAGCCTAGATTTTAAAGAGATATGCCTGCCTCTGCCTGGGGAGTGCCAGAATTAAAGTTTCGTGTCACTTTATACACATATTTATACAGATATTTATAGCCTACATTCCAACCCAATTGCGGCTATCCTTTTTGTTTTCTTCCCACAAGGCTGTCACTTCCTGCTTTGTACACCTCCCTGTTGGGAGACAAGTCCTAGCAGAAAGCCGCTATCATCTTTGCAGCCATCTCGGGCCATAAACTCTGACAAGAGACTTGTTTTTCAACAGCCCATAACAGCTGAGCACACTCTGATAAACATCTTGTTATTCTCACATATCTTGTTTTGTTGTTTAGTGCCCCCAGCTGCATGGCACATGTGGTAAAGTGTCTTTAGCTGCATTCCCCTGCTTGTGCTTATATATACCCAGGATTTCCTTTCAATAAACGGGACTTGAACAGACTCTCTGTCTTGTCTCCATTCTTCATGTCTCTTGCCCCTCTATCCCCACTCTCTCTTGCAGGCCCTGTTGACTGACCCGCACGGGCAGGATCACCTGGCCCCCAAACGTGGGCAGTGAAGACTGGGTCACCTCCCTATGCCTCATCTTAGAAAATGTCCTTAGAGAGAAAGTTGTGTGAGTGTGGGCTCGCTCCTGGGAAGCCCTCCTCCCAAGGGTCATTGTGCTGCCTTGGCTACTGGCCAACTACAAACAGTTATATGTATTATGTCTGGGATTTATAGCTGTTCACATGGAAAAGGAAACCTACAATTGGTGACTCTATCATAACTGGAGTTAAGTTCTTCACTTAGAGGTTTGAAAGGTAGAGGCCAAGTTGAAAGGGTTTGGATCAGGGAGGCCAGATGACATCTGGACTCTCAGGTCATGACCAGCAAGCAAAAGCTGAGAAAATGGAAACAATGAATTTGCAGAAACAGTGGGGAAGAAGAAAACTTAGATGCAAAGAGGGGGTGTGAGGAAGGAGATCCGATTCTGAGGAGACAGTGGGCACCTACTGCAGAGCTAATTGCTATGTCTTACTGTCCTGATTCCCACAATACCCTATTCCAAGCACCACCCACCAGTCTAGGGGGTCATGCCTGGAAAAGTACAGATGCCACTCGAAATTCTGTGCTTGTCTCCCACACTGACCATAACACCCAGGACTAAGGGAGCCAGTGGAGGCCTTTGAATTAATACTTCCTATTCCCCAACGTTCCATTGCCCCAGCAGGTAAAGAAGCAAGGCACAGAGAGATAAGGTTATACACAAGGTTGTGGACAAGGCACAGAGATTCTGAGGTTATACAACAACAATTTTCAAATACAAGATGAGCATGTAGGTAGTCTACCTCCTGAGTCTGAAATCTTAGACACAGCATCTCCTGTCACTCAGGTGTTTCCTACATCACATAACAAGTACCATGGCTGTCTCTCCTGCAGAGATGCCTCCAGGACTCATCTCCAGAGATTATGTCTGAAAGACATGGCTTTTTAGGGGCCAAACATGGAACGGAGGGGCCCGGCTAGGTAGCAGCAGGTGGTGTTATGGTCCCTGTTCTGTTGATGATTTACTAGGGGAGTCTCTGTTTTTCTTTGAGTCATAGTTTCTACATTCACCTGTAAGCCTATTGTGATTTGCTGAGAAACTCATGTGGGCAATGGGCTTTAGGGTCTCTTCAAGTGTCCAGCAACCCAGGACCTGCCCACTGGTATTGCCCCAGGGTGATTCCACAAGGGCGTGGTGGTCACCAGGAGGCCCCTGGTCTGCTTAAGGGACAGCCAAATGGCTGCACATAGGCAGGGTTATGTCCTGTCAAGCCTGGAGGATCCAGAGGTCAGTTGGGCCTCTATAGGTGTCTAGAAAGAAACAAAATAGCCTTTGGGCGAGCCTTCCAGCTGGAGGAATGATAGTGGAGACGACAAGGTACCTGGAGTGGAGCAGCTAGACCCCCACGTCTACCCAGGGGAATCAGATTCTTCAATACCTTTTTCAATTTCTTGTATTTGCTTCTTTTTGAATAGCATCTGTTTTTAAAGTGGGGTTGTAGTTGGTCTTAGCTACTTTATGGGTTCTTTTTTTCCCCATCCTTTATCCCCCCACCCGACTGCCTCATACCACCCCAGGTTTCAAGTGCAGAGAGATAAGTGATCCCTGAATCTTAATTTATTTTATTTGCTTCTTGACCACAGCTACTAACAAAACACAACTAACCCCTCCAAACAACCAACAACATAGACCCCACCAATAGGGCTCTAGCATTTATAGACCCTCTGAAAATTTCCCAGAGTTCCAAGCATCACACAATCGCAGAAACTATCCACAGCGGGCAAAACCATGCCTCTGCAAGACCAGGAAGCAAATCACAGTCACCTGCTACGAAGCAGACCATGCCCCACACCAGGGACTAAAATGAAAATATTCCCATAATATTTCTGTGGTTTTTTTTTTTACACAAACCAAAATTCCAGAATTCTCACTGCACGGGGTCTCATTAAAAGATTAAAATACTAAGACGAGAAGAATGATAGAACCTGGGGACTGGAGAGATGACCCAGCGGTTAAGAGCACTGACTGCTCTTCCAGAGGTCCTGAGTTCAGTTCCCAGCAACCACATGGTGGCTCACAACCATCTGTAATGGGATCTGATGCCCTCTTCTGGTGTATCTGATGACAGCTACAGTGTACTCATATAAATAATAAATAAATTTAAAAAATGTAAGAATGATAGAATCTCTTGGATGAGTCATGCAACGGTGGTATAATTCACACTGTTTTACCATGTTTGGTTTTGGGTTTTTTTTTACTGCTTTGTCCAAAGCAGGAGGTCATCTTCCAAAACAGATGTAAAATAAACTTAGAAATATTCCTTTTGGGCTGGAGAGATGGCTTAGTGGTTAAGAGACTTTTTTTTTTTTTTTTTTTTTTTTTTTAATGAATTGTATATAGCTGGTAATTCAGAAACTTTCATTTTCCTACAGAGGTGAAGGAAGAAAAGTGACAGAGAAATTGCATCATTGTTAGACAGAGGGTTTCAGAGTGAAACTGACATCGGTCAGACTCCAGACTGCAGGGAAGAAGGTCCCGTTGTAGAAAAAGCAACCTCATGGCTCCAAGTCTTCCAACTACCGTATCAGACATGGATTATTCCTAAATCAGATCCCAATCATAATATTATACATGTATTTTCTAAAGCATCCTTGAGCCAAGCCTGGTGATCCGAGACTCTAATCCTCAGGAGACTGAGGCAGGGGATGCCAACTTCAAGTCCTACCTGAGCTCCATAGTGAATACAAGGCCAACTTGAGCAAGTTGGTATCTTAAAGAATAAAGTACCTGGGCGGTGGCGGTGCACACCTTTAATCCCAGCACTTGGGAGACAGAGGCAGGCTGATTTCTGAGTTCGAGGCCAGCCTGGTCTACAGAGTGAGTTCCAGAACAGTCAGGGTTACACAGAGAAACCTTGTCTCAAAAACCAAAAAAAAAAAAAACAAAAAACAAAAAACAAAAAACAAAAAACAAAAAACAAAAAGAATAAAGTGAAGAAAGAGACTCAGGAAGGTTGAGCGTTTGTCATACTTGTGGATTCAATTCTTGCCTCTGCAAGGTTATTAACAATAGCAATAACTTGTCTTCCATCTTCCCTGCAGGTAGGGTGGGAGAGCAGGGAGAAATGGCTAGATCCTGAGACCAGGAAGCCTCCTCGTGACCAAATCTTCATTCTCGCTATTATCTCTGGGCCCCAATACACCTGACATCCTTCTTTGGGTCTTGAGCTCCTAAGCCTGTGGTTTTCTTCTGGGTGGTGACTCAGGGCCCACAGCCTACCCTGGATGCCATTTCCCCCTATCTGGGCCTTGTTGACTGCTCTGAGTAAGAGGTGGCTCTGTGGTTTCTCGGAGGCAACAACCACAAACTGCCAAGCCCACCTTACCCATCCTCCACTCCCTACCTTGTCTCTCAATCTCCTAGTCCCACCCCCAAGCTGTCAACTGAAAAAGAAATAGAGAGGCTTTTATGTATGTGGACTTGGTGCTATACATGAGAGTGGAGGAGACCCCCATTTACTAGGCAGGGAGAGTGGGCCGAAGACTCACTCAGTGGGGGAGTGTTTACTTGCTGCCGTGGATCTTCATCATCCACCCCTCTACCCACACATGGGCAGGATGTGGGAGAGGAGGGAGAGAGATGGTGTGAGGCAAAGTGTCTTAGGGGTTTCCTTTAGGGTAACCTATTTGCTCATTTACATGTATTCCTCAAAAGCGACTGAAACCATGACAGTGGACAAGAAGACGAGATACTCAGGCACCTCTCCAGTGAAAACCGAGTCTTCCAATAGCAAGAGTTCTACTGGCTCTCAGCTCTCCAAGACTGTCTGAGGGAGGGGACCTATCTGACTCAAGCTGAACTCTTCCCCAGGGAGAAGGTCTAATCTAGTTGGCTTGTCAAAGCTCCACGTGGGGTTTGGTTCTTGTAAGGGGCAACCCTGCTTATACACTGAAGGCCTAAAATCAACAATAGGCCTAAGTCAGCTTGGGTCTTGGGTCTCTGTGGAAAAACACTGAAACAGATAGATATAAGATATTGTAAGCAGGCAGCTTTGGTGGAAATTTACCAGCCTAAGAACAAGTAGTCATGGGTCTTGTGGATAGTCTAGACCTTGGGTAGCCTTGGTAGATAGTACCAACTTAGCTAAGAACAAGTGAATCATAGGCAGAATCATAGTGACCTGTCCCCTGAACCTTCATCCAGCTGACACTCTGTTCTGGAAGATATCTGTACTCCCCCTGAACACCTATGCTCCTTCGTCATCCCCTTCCCCAAATCCTGCCTTTTTGTGTATATAACCCCTGTGTGAAAAAGTAAAAATTATGATTTGATCAGACTATAGACAAATCGTGGTTCTTTGTGTTCACTTGTTTCCCCCACTTTCTCTTTCAGGTGATTTCCCCGGACCCTTGTTTAATGCCCTGCTGGACGAGACAGGTTCTGATCTATAGCTCTCAGCAAGGCAAAGAGCTGGGCCTGGAGATGGGCAGACCTTACAGCTTGCCACCTCCTCCAGTTTTGCCTCTTTCTTTTTTCCTGGCTTTGAAAGCAAGAGCCTCCCTGCCTGATAATCATCCTGCATGCTACCACCCAGTCAGTTGGCTTCCAAGAGAACCAACCCTCCCATGCCAGGCTTCCAAAAGCCTGCCAGCCCCAATTGTGCCAGAGGGATACATAAACAACCAAAAGGAGGAAAGAATGGGCCCAGGGTGACAGAGCCACCAGAGTACCTCAAGGAAGGCACTGTCTTGTGAGGTGGGTAAATCATACAGGTTAGCACTAGGGAATTGCGCCAAGGCAAGAGGCTGTGGGCCTCTTTGCACCTAAATACTGCAGCCCATTCTCTTTTGGCTGGATGAAGACCAGTCCTCCACCTGTCCATCACGATTGACTTAGATTCATTGGTTTTTATAAGTGGTGCAGCAAGTCTGCACCCTCCCTGTCTTTCTTCCCAGACTCAGATGCTGACTGGAGACAGATACCATTCTGGGTGATGATGGCCTGCCAGAGGCCACTATACAGCTCAGTGACTCGAGGGAAGCTGCCCTTGGTCCAGAGACTCAGAAAGGAGAATGGTCCTGTCTTGGCTATTATTCTATCACTGTGCTAAGATACCATGACCAAGGCAACTTATAAAAGAAAGTGTTCAATTTGGGCTCATGGTCGCAAAGGGTTAGAGTTCTTAACTATCAGGGCGGGGGTGGGGGTGGGGTATGGCGGCAGACAGGCATGGACCTGGAGCAATAGCCAAGAGCTCACAACTTTATTTAAGTAGAAGGCAGAGACAGCTACACTGGGAATGCTATGAACTTTTTATACCTCAAAGGCCACCCCCCCCACCCCCGCCCATGACATACTTCCTCCAGTAAGGCCAGCCACACCTCTTACTCCCTACTGTTCCACCAACTGAGGACTAAGCACTCAAATATATGGCTTGTGGGTCTGTCTCATCCGAATCGCCACAGAATCCCTTTGTCAAGCAAAGGAACCTCTGTATTGTGAGTGTCCCCCTTGAACTTTATCCCCACCTAGGGGGTCTTCTCCAACAGCTTCTAGTCTCTACCCTTTAATGGGGCTGGACATCACCCCATTCCAGTTCTAACCCATGTGCCGGACATTTGGGGCTACCCTCTGTAACTTTAATTTTTTCAAACCTTATTTTTAATGATGGTTCTTAAACGCTTTAACCTCCCTTGTAGTCCACCATCCACCAGAGGTAGTGGGGAAGAAAGGATGGGGGGGCTGGTATTGGATCTGTTTAGGAAGGTTCTTTGGAGCAACTTCTGTCCGTGTCGTCTGGAAATCAGCAGTTCAGTTCACAGGTCAGCAGCGGCAGCTCGATCCACTCCCAAATGCTTCACAGATATACCAGCTGTCCAGGTCGGTAGAGTTGGGATATTAAACATGAATCAGCACTAGTGGCACTACCTAGCAGAGACAGCCAGGCCTCAGCCTCGGCATGAGTCAGCAGGAGGGACCCAGAGGAATGCCAAGAAAAGTTCTGTGTGTCTCTCAGTGAAGCAAAGGTCAGTGAAGACACAAGACCCACAAGCATTGCTCAGCCACCAGTATCAGCAAGCCAAGTCAGCCTCTGTCACTGTCTGCTGAGTCCTGTTTATACTCCCTCCAAACATCATGTAGGCCTTGCCTCAGCACCTGTGTCTGCCCAAGAGAAACACTTAAAGACAGCAAAATGTATCCTGGCATTTATGGCTTCAGCGGTTGTCCACAGTCGGGCCAGGAAGCAGAGAGGATAACAGGAAGGAGTCATGGTCAAAGGCACAGCCCTAGTGGCCTACTTCCTGCAGCCAGTCCTGCCACAGTTACACAAATCTCTTAGGCGTTTCTCAATCCAATCAAGTTACTAGCCAGGATTAACCATTACAGGCCTGATCAAGGAGACTGAGAACTGTATGAAGGCAGGGTAGGCCCAGCAAGGGAGAGGCATGGGATGCATGGAAGCTGAGCAGATTCCAGGTCTAAGGCTTGACACTCACAAAAACTCTTATCACTACCCATCTCCCAGGACCACTTACCTACCATTGTGAGAATGCACTTTTAAAATACGGCTGGGGCTGGAGCAATGGCTCAGCAGTTAGGAGCACTGGTGCTCTCTTCCAGACATTACATGTGGACTCAAAATCATCTGTAACTCCAGTTCCAGGGGATCGAATCCCTCTTCCGGCCTACGCAGGCACCGGGCACATGTTTGTTACACATACACATATGAGGGCAAAACATACATATAAAATTTAAAAATCTAAAACTTATTTTAAAAACATTTAGAGAACACACCTGAATCTGCCTCCTGAGTGGAGGAGGCAGCAATCAACCTCATGAAATGAACTGGAAAAACGAATGCAGTTTGCTTGGCTTTTAAATCGACCATCACCAGAAAAGGAGACCCTCATAGTCATGCTGCTTCCTTGTCTGTCTTTTGTTTCTTAATTTTTTTTTTCCCCCACTGAAGGACAGCGGGATCGAACTCGGGACAGACAGAGCACGAGCACTATAGCGATGTGCCACCGCAGGCCAGTGGTAAGTGGTTTCTCTGTGTATCCCTGGCTGTCCGGTGGAACTCACTCTATAGACCAGGCTGGCCTCGAACTCAGAAATCCACCTGCCTCTGCCTCCCAAGTGCTGGGATTAAAGGTGTGTGCCACCACTGCCCAGCTTGTTTCTTAATTTATGCATCAGAGAAAGAGACAGAGATAGAGACCAGAGAGACAGAGAGATAGAAAGACAAAGACAGAGAGAGAGGCCTGGCAGTAGTGGCGCACGTCTTTAGTCCCAGCACTTGGGAGGCAGAGGCAGGCGGATTTCTGAGTTCGAGGCCAGCCTGGTCTACAGAGTGAGTTCCAGGACAGCCAGGGCTACTCAGAGAAACCCTGACTCGAAAAACAAAAAAACAAAACAACAACAAAAAAACACTGATCCCCCTGCCTCAGCCTTTGTAGTTTTGGAATTATAGGCATGAACCTCAGTTTTAGTCAGTTTCCTGTTGCTGTGAAGAGATTTCATGACCAGGACATTTCACTGGGAGCTTACCTGCAGTGTCAGAGATTTAGTCCGTTATTATCATGGCAGGGAGCATGCCAACATGCAGGCATCCGGAACTGTAGGCAGCTGGAGAGAGACAGGAGAGGGAGAGAGAGAAGGAAAAGAGAGAGAGAGAGAGAGAGAGAGAGAGAGAGAGAGAGAGAGAGAGAAACACCTGGGTTTGGTGTGAGCATTTAAAACCTCAAAGTCCTCCCATGGTGTCACACTTCCTCCAACAAGGCCATACCTCCTCCTAATCCTTCTCAAGTAGTGCCACTCCCCGGTGATTAAGCATTCAAATATATGCGCCCATGCCACTCCCCTGTGATTAAGCATTCAAATATATGCACCTATGTAGCCATTCTCATTCAAACCACCACAGCCTCCATTCCTGACTTCATGTTTCTTTTCTTTTTTATTCCGCTTCAGAGTGGTCATCTGGTTTTCTTGGCTCCTTTCTTGGGGTTTATGATCTTCAGAAGCTCCTGTAGAACGAGCTTCCTAAGGAAGTCTATGTGGGAGACAAATTGGTTAAGTCTTTCATATTTGAAAACACCTCTATTTTGCCTCACACTAGATTGGCTTTATGGACTTCTCAGCTAAAAGAGTCTTGTTTTACCGTCTTCCAGCTTCTGATATTACAGAGAAGCCTGACATATGTCTCATTCCTTACCCTTGTATAAGATCTGATGCGACTCTGTGGATTATTGTAGGATTTTCATTTCTATTGAAAACCTTAGCCGGGCGGTGGTGGCGCACGCCTTTAATCCCAGCACTTGGGAGGCAGAGACAGGCGGATCTCTGAGTTCGAGGCCAGCCTGGTCTACAGAGTGAGTTCCAGGACAGCCCGGACTACACAGAGAAACCCTGTCTCGAAAAAAACCAAAAAAAAAAAAAAAAAAAAAAAAAAAAAAAAAAAAGAAAACCTTATTTCTATTTATTGTTAGCATCATTATTACTGTGTTTTGTTTTGTTTTTTTAACATAGGGTTTCATGTAGCCCAGGCTGTCCTCAAACTCCTTATCTTCCTATGTCCATTGGTCAGTGCTGGTGTTACGGGTGTGCATGACATGCTTGCATATGAATTATATCGCAACACGTTTGGTAAACTGAGTGTATTGGCATCCCTGTTATCCCAGCTCTTGAAAGTAGAGACTGGAAGAACAGGAGTTCAAAGCTAGCCTCTGCTGAACATGGAATTTAAATGCTGTTACGTGAGATCCTATCTTAAACGAACAAACTAACAAACAATCCAGGTATAGGGCTAGAGAGAAGACTCATCAAGTATAGCTAATCTTGGTTTGTTGTGGGGGGTCTTTATCAGCTGACTAGTGACTATACTGGTTGTTTAGGATCCTAGTGTAGCCATGAGCCTTTCTGATGGTGAGCTTTTAAGCACAAAAACTGTGTTTTGGGTTGACATCCTTCAGTTAACTACAATAGTTAGCCAGAAGCAGAACTACAGAAGCAAAAACCAAGGTTAGTACTTTTAGAGACTTTCCCATAATTGTAGACTTTGATGGACTAGGCTCTTGTTTCAATTTTGGCAGGTGGTGCTGTTATGTGCTGACTTTTACAGCCTGGATGGCTCTTCCATTGTGGAGTCAGTTGTGCTTAGGTCTGGGGGCCTACTAAGGTCTGGAACCCTCTTACAAGTTATCAACTTGATTAAACCTAGAATCAACTAACAGGCAAGCTGCTGGACACACCTGGGAAGCGTTTTTTTAATTAGTAGAAGTTAACTTTTTATTGATTCTTTGTGAATTTCATATTATGTACCCCAATCCCACTCATCTGCCTGTCCCTCCATACCCGCCCTCTGCTCTTTCAACCTACCCTCCAAAAAAAAAAAAATCTCATTGTGGAAGCTGTAGTATGTCACAATGTGTCACACAATGTCTTAGTTTGGGTTTTACTGCTGTGAAGAGACACCATGACCAAGGCAACTCTTGGTCTCTATAAAGAGCAACATTTAATTGGGGCTAGCTTACAGGTTCAGAGGTTCAGTCCAGTATCTTCAAGACAGAAACATGGCAGCATCCAGGCAGGCATGGTACAGGAAGAGCTGAGAGTTCTACATCTTCATCTGAAGGCTTCTGGAAGACTGGTTTCCAGACAGCTAGGATGATGGTATTAAAACCACTCCCACAGTGACACATCCACTCCAAGGCTAGGCTAGCTCTCCCGCTCTCACACCCTTCAGGCTGACTCACTGAAACCCACTACTCAGGTCTACTCTACTGTACTGCCCAGGCAAGGTGCAGGGACATCACTCCTGTTCTCATGACTTGGCGTGGGGAAGCTCTCCCACATGCTGCAGGTGGGGAGGGGAAAGGGAAAGGGCATCGCCTCTGTGCTCACACCACCTCACAACAGACCAGTGGCAGGACTAGATCTCTCATGCTCACACACATCAAGGGCTGGGACCTCACCATGGCCTTAGCTGGCATCACTGGCTACTCACATCAGGCTGTTCCTCACTCCCCTGGAGTCTCCAGTTCTGTCTCTCCTCATTGTGCCCACATCCATCTGTTTCTCTTCTGTCTCTCTACTACTTAACTTGCTACTCTTAGTGGTACCAGGGGCCTCTGGGTGTCTAGAGTCATATTAGGCATGGTCTCTGGAGTGCTGTGCTCCACATGTGCCATGTGGTACTGGGCAGGAATTGTCTCAGGGGTGCTCCCTTCCTGGGGCATGAGGTGCCAGACCAGGAGTGCCACTGGCCCATAAGGATGAAGGGAGCAGAGTTGGCAAGCAGGGTTTTGGATGGTCCATGAGTACAAACAGTAATGATGTGTCACGTCCTCCTTAGCTGGCAAGTAAAACACGACATGCCTGGATTCTTCGATGGCTCTTTTATTCCAGGCACAATCTTCATCCAACCAACCCACCAGCAGCTGAACTGCACTTCTTATATACCCTTCCAAGGGAGTGGACCTGGTGGCTTGTTCTCTCAGGATTGGTTAGGGCCAATACCTCATTGGCATAAGCCCCAGGATTGGCTAGGGCCATGCATCATTAGCATAAGCCCCATGATTGGTTAGGGCTCGAGCCTCATTAGCATAAGCCCTCTCAGGAGGGGCTCCAGGCTGAAGCATGCTCAGTAGGCTTATGCAGGACGCTGCACCGGCCATGTTGGAAACCTGCGCCATCTCTTCGGCCGCCTACAATGATGTACTGGGACCAGACACAAGCACACAGACATATAGATACACACACACATACACAGACACACCCAGACACACACATAAACACACACACACACACTTTGGCTGGGCCCAAATAAATGGTTCATCAATTCCACAAGTGTTCATGCATACTTACATACTTACACAGACACTTACACACATATGTATGTACATACATATAGACAGACATATATATATATATATATATACACATTTGGTGGATGGGGCAGAACCCAAAATCTACACTTTATTTCTTTTCTCTGGCAATGTATACCTTCTAAAAAAAAAGTTCTTTCTAAAATTACCTCAGAGATAAAATATAGTCATTCTTGATTACACAAATGGGAGTACAGCATGGGCTATGTACACCAGAGTGCACACCAAAAACAAACAAAAGACACAACCAAACAAACAGGGCAAATGAGATGGCTCAGTATATAAAAAATGCTTGCCACACAAGTCTAATGACTTGAATTTAATCGCCAAAACCAATGCCTGCTTGACACAATGTCAACTTGACACAAACTAGTGTCACCAGAGAGGAGGAAGCCTCAGTTGAGAAAATGCCTATAGTGGTTTGAATATGTTTGGCCCAGGGAGTGGCACTATTTGCAGGTGTGGCCTTGGAGTAGGTCTGTCACTGTGGGTATGGGCTATAAGACCCTCATCCTAGCTGCCTGAAAGTCAGTATTCTGCTAGCAGCCTTCAGATGAAGATATAGAACTCTTAGCTCCTCCTGCACCATGCCTGCCTGGATGCTGCCATGCTCCCACCTTGATGATAATGGACTGAACCTCTGAACCTGTAAGCCAGCCCCACTTAAATGTTGTCCTTATAAGAGTTGCCTTGGTCATGGTGTCTGTTCACAGCAGTAAAACCCTGACTGAGACAGAAGTTGGTAACAGGGACTGGGGTATTGCTGTGATAAGCCTGACCATGCTTTTGTTTGGAAGACTGTGGATTTGGGGACTTTAGATTTGGAAAGCATTGGAACCCTTTAAGTGGGAATTAATAGGCCATAATAGTAAGAATAAGGAAGACTTTGTTTCTGAGGGTGATTTGAACTGTGGAAGCCTGGTTCTAGAGGTTTCAGAGGAGAAGAATTTTAAGATGTGGCTAAATGACTGTTCTTGTGATATTTTGGTGAAGAATGTGGCTGCTTTTGCCATTATCTGAACAATCTGCCTGAGGCTAAGGTGAAAAGACTCAGATTAATTCTGTTGACAAAGGAAGTCTCAGAAATACCCATCATAGACTTTGTTCTTTGGTTAAGTCTCATGAAGAGCGTTTTAAACAAACATAGCAAGCTAAGAAAGGAAAAATATAAAATATATAGTTTTAGTACTAAAGGGACTCCAGGAAGTGAAATGGAGCTGAATCCTGTGTTCCAGGATATTCAGTTGAATTAAGGGAGTAGTGCAAGATCCCACCCAGGTAAATTTGGGTCCAGGCATGGTAGTACTGTAAGACTCTTGGAAGCTGAAAGGCCCCCAGATAGGGGAGACCCCCACTCAAGAGATTACGACCACTCAATGACTCACGAGACACCAATCTTGTTGCAATTAGCAAGAGGTATATTTCAATCAGCGCTAAGGTGGAAACTCAGAACCCACGCAGGGGCAGGAGTTTTGACCTTGAGGCTCAGGAGTGAAGGGTTTTTAAAGGAGAAAACCACAAACGGGGTGGGGGGGGGGTGAGGGGGAAAATCAAAGAAGAATTACCATAAAAACAATAGGAAGTTCTAGCCCATATCATAAAAATAGTGGAAAGTCTCGACCTATTATTTAGTCAGTCATAAACCAGGGCGGGGTTAGAAAACACCCTTCACATATTCTTCTCAAGAATTTAACCTTGTATATCTTCTATTACGTGGTCAGCCAGTCTTTGGAACCCAGAGCCTGTGAACCAGGTGACCCAGATGACCTGCATTCTTGGTTCTGCCCTTTTGTGATCAGCTAAGTTTCTGGAGCATAGCTGGCCTGGCTGGTTTTTTTTGGGTGGCTGGCTAGTTCTTGGAACCTAGGCCTGTGAACTTGCTAACCTTAATTCAGATGGGGGGGGGGTCTACATCTTTTCAGAAGGCTTAGCTTACTGGAGACCCCCTGAGTGAATCACACAGAGACGTGAATCGATGCAAAAAGCAAGAGGAATTTTAATGATCCAATGCATTGGGGTCATCCTGCATCGGAGGGAGAGGTGGTGACCCCAGGGAGCTCGTTTGGTCAATTTTTGTACAGTTTAGGGGTAGACTAGAGAAACAGTGACTAGGCACAATATGATTGGCAGAACAGTGTGACTTTTAAACTGATTGGTCTTTAGGGATTGAGGTGGCAAGGACCTCCCTTGTCTGTAGGTAGCAAGGGTTGGTCCATCCTGGGGACTGTGTCTACAGTGCTCTGGGCCTTCCCCACCTACAGGTGGGTTCCTTTCATATAGTCTGAAGAATGTTAATCTGGCCAGTATCCTCTGACTGAGGAATGCTAATTAGCCTTTCCCATTCAGCTAGTGTCCCATGACCTTTCCAAAGTTCCCAAGCTGACCTCTTCAGTACAAGCCTTTAATCCCAGGAGGCAAAGACAAGCAGATCTCTAAATTCAAGGCAGAGCAAGTTCTAAGAGAAGAAAAACTTAAATCCAGGCTTCGTGGACCAACACATCTTCTATTCCAGTGCTTAGGAGACAGGCATGCAGATCCTTAAGTTTAAAGTCAGTCTACAGAACAAGTTTCAAGGCAGCTAAGCTTAGGCAGTGAAGGAGCTGGAAAATGGAAAGTTTGTGATGATGTAATAGAACAAAGGGGGCCGTGTTCCCTCTCCTAAAAGCAGCAGAATATAGCTGTTTCAATCATTTGGCTCTGGCTTTAGAGTGAAAAATAGAAGGGACTACCAGGACAATTGATGCTAGTTAGCTGGAGCTAAGAGATTAGTGGTGATTAAGAAGAGCAACACTCTGGTGAAATCTTCTGCGCAGTGTTTTCTGAGAGCACAAAGAAGTTGTGCTCTTTTCCAGAAAGAGCCAAGGTTGTACCTCCTGCAGCTGGACTTGGTAATGTGTAAGAGTCACCGAGGTGGTACTGGATTTGAGGGCATGAAGGCGTCATGAAGAGCAGCTGAAGCTTGGCACTGTGAGAAGGCCATTGGTGAAGGTGCAACCTCAGTTGCAGTTGATGGCCCAGGACTGACAGGGTCATGCAAGGAAGTTAATGTTTGACACCATGAAGAGAGCCTATGAGGGACTATTGGTGAAGCTTAGTTGTAGTGGAAGACCCCAGTGTATTAGAAATGCCAGTACCATGGGATGACCACTAAAAACAGCAGCAGCCATGAAGTGGAGTCAATCAGAGACTAGAGTGCTAGAAGGAAGAGCTGGAGATGTGACCGAAGCCTTTTGGGGGGAGTCCAGAAGATCATGTGTAGATCCCAGACATTGGAACAAGAAGTTATGAAGTTGAAGTTGCCTTGGAAACCCAAAAATGTTAAAGATTCCAGAGCCATGGTATACCTGCCAAGGAAACCTGCTAACAGGGAGTGGAACCAGCCCAGGAGAAAGAAGTTTGTTGCAGTCAAGAAAGATGAAAAGGGAGTTGGAGATCTGAAGAACAGAAATCAGACAAGGAGATGCAGAGTTTGGAGTTTGCCCAGCTGGTTTCCTGTCTTCCTTTGGGGATTACAGTTAAGTGATTGGATGAATCTCAGAAGAGACTTTGAACTTTGGACTTTTAACACTGTTGAGACTTCTATAAACTGTGGGGACTTTGGAAATTGGACTGATATATGTTTAGGTATGGCTCCTATAGACTCATAAGTTTGAACAAGCCTATGGGGGCCAGGGAATGGAATGTAGTGGTTTGAATACGTTTGGCCCAGGGAGTGGCACTATTTGGAGGTATTTATGTATCACTGTGGGAGTAGTCTTAAAACCCTCACCCTAGCTGCCTGAAAGTCAGTATTCTGCTAGCAGTCTTCAGATGAAGATGTAGAACTCTTAGCTCCTTCTGCACCATGCCTGCCTGGATGCTGCCGGGATCCTTCCTTGATAATAAATGACTAAACCTCTGAACCTGTAAGATAGCCCCCAATTAAATATTGCCCTTATAAGAGTTGCCTTGGTCACGATGTCTCTTCACAGCAGTAAAACCCTAATTAAAACAATGTCTCCATAAAATCTCAGTTTAGGTAAGCTGTTATGCCCAGTTCTAGAGAACCCCAGAAGACCACCAGAGATCACGACACTGATACAAACACACACAAGAGTCTTTTATTCTAGTTCGAACTCGGACACAACTTCCCCTGCTTGGCAGGCTAGGAATGTGACCCTGGGTCTAAGGGTTCAGTGACTATATATGGGAAATGCATAAGCTTTGGGCCTTGGTGTTACATGAGTGGGTGATGGGTAAAGGAATGCTATCCTTCAAAACTGATAATGTTTATTCAGACAGCAAGGAGGGACCATACATCTGGAAAAGGACCTTTTTGACCTGGGAAGAAGTGACTCATTTCATTATCAGTGACCAGTGCATTTTTACAAGCTGGCCACAGCTGTCTGGGAAAGCTTGGTTGTCTCTTTCTCATAGTTTAAGAGTGGGGCCCTTATCCCTTCAAGGGCATTAATTTTCTGCCTCCTTCAAAGACAGGAGACATCTGCACTGGGGGAATGCTGACTGTCTAAAACAGAAGAGAGTGCTAAACTCCAGGGCACCAGGGGATAAGGCAGAAGAGTAGCCTGCCTTTTGTCTGTCCAGGACTTCTTCAAAGCCTGTAGGGCATTTTATTAATTAGTGATTGATATGAGGGTCTAGCACATTATAGGTAAGGCCACCCCTGGCTGGTTCTGGTTCTGTAAGAAAGCAAGCTGAACAGCCATGGCTTAGTAAGCCAGAAGCAGTAACTCTCCGTGACCTCTGTCTGCATCAGCTCCTGCCTCCAGGTTCCAGCTCTGTTTGAGTTCTGTCCTGGCTTCCTTCAATGATGAGCAGCAACATAAAACTGAAGCCAAATAAACCCTTTCTTTTCTCCTCAGCTTGCTTTTGGTCATGGTGTTTCATTGTAGCAATTGAAACCCTAAGGCACCATGGTAGAAGGAAAGAACTGACTCCTAAGATTTGTCTCCTGATTTCCACAGCACATAAGCACCGAAACTGTTGTGACACTCTTCCTGGGGAGACAGGAACAAATGTCTCTTACCCCTAGTAGGAAATAAAGATACCATCAAAGTCCAATTTGTGAAGCAATGATTTTATTAGAGTAATTTACAGGAACACAAATGACACAAGGTCAGTTGTACTACCAAAAGCCCACCCCTAGTGTGAGTGATGGGTCTCAAAAGCTAGAAACCTGCAACATACTACACAGCTTGCAGGCAACATACTGTGACTATCCCTTCCAGACAGCTCAGCAAATCAGAGCCTCTTCCAGGTAGCTTATCTTGTTTGAGAAAGTCCCTCAGCCATCTTTACTGCTTAGCTAGGCTTGGGAAGGGAGAGGCCTAGTGAATCTACTCAGTTTCAGGGACTTCCTGAAACTATTTGAGTTGTTTACTTCCTAAGCTTAAGGAGCTTCCCTGCAATGCAGGATGCACTGTTTTACCTCCATTTTAACATCTCATTTCTTCATGTGCTTCCCTTCAAAATGGAAGATTTTCATTTTGGAGGAAATTGGAGACACACACACACACACATACACACACCTTGCATACTCATAGTAACAATAAAATTAACAAATGAAAAACATGGGTCTGGGGTAAGGGCTGGGCTGTTAAAAGTACTTCCTGCTGGACCAATGTAATTCCCAGCATCCATATCACAAGTGTCTCCCAACTGCTTATATCTCCAGTTTCAGGGCCTCTGATATCCTCTTTGGCATCCATGAGCACCTGTACATATAGCATTCAGTCATACAAACACATACATACACACAAATAAAAATAATCTACAAAAAACAAAGGCAACCCACTCAACAAAAACAAAGGAGCTCTGTGCTAGAACATTTTTTCCTACTGTGTGTGTAGGTCTCTGCCTTCAAATACACAGTACTGTACAAAAGAAGGGGAGAGGGTTGTCTTAGGGTTTTATTGCTGTGAAGACCATGACCAAAGCAACTCTTATAAGGACATTTAATTGGGGCTGGCTTACAAGTTCAGATTTTCAGTCTATTATCATCAAGGTGGGAGCATGGTAGCACCTAGGCAGGCATGGTGCAGGAGGACCTGAGAGTTGTATATTTTCATCTGAAGGCTGCTAGCAGAATACTGGCCTCCGGGCAGCTAGGATGAGGGTCTTAAAACCTATGCCCACAGTGACACACCTACTCCAACAAGACCACACCTACTCCAACAGGCCACACCTTCTAATAGTGCCACTCCCTGGGCTAAGCATATAAAACCATCACAAGGGTATTGAACAAGAAGCATCGATCTGTTGTTTTAGGTCACCCGTGTGAGGTATTTTGTCATAACAGCCCTAAGTAGTAAAATGCCCCAGCTGTTGAAAATCAGAAGTCCCACCGAGACTGTCTTGCTATCATTGTCCAATTGCTATCAGTCAACCACATCCTACCCCTATCCCCTGGGGCAAGCAGTTTCTAAAGATAACACTGCCCCATCAGGAGCTACACCCTGAGGAAGAGGTCATTACAGCCTGCACCCTCCCTTCCCACTACCACATCAAACACCATGCAAAAGTCCCTGCCCATTCCTATGAGAGTCTGGACCAGCTCTCTCCTCTTTGGACGTCTTCCATCCCCTGTAGTAAGGATGGTGTTCCTCACTGTGTGTAATAGATGAAGTCTCATCTATTAAGGTCAGCTGTGGCCTCTTTCCTGACTTTTTCTTTATTCTGCTCTGAAATCATCTAGGCATTCACAAACATCTCCATTGTGTTATTTCTGTAGCCCAGGCTAGCCTTGTAGAGCTGTGTGGTGAAGGTGACTTGGATTTGTGATCCTTCTGCCTCTACCTCCAGAGTGCTGAGATTACAGAATATATGTGCCATAGTGCCCAGTTTCAATGTAGTGTGTCCTTTGAAGCAAAACATGTTTTTAACGTTGTTGAAATTAGGTATAGCTAATTTTCTTCTACTGATTTTAATTTTTTTCCTCTGTAAAATTCAATATTATGAAAGATTATAGGGCTGGAGAGATGGCTCAGCAATTAAGAACATTGAATGCTTTTCCAGAGGTTCTGAGTTCAATCCCCAGCAACCACACGTGACTCATAACCATCTGTAATGGAATCCGATGCCCTCTTCTGGTGTGTCTGCAGGCAGCTACAGTGTGCTCATATACTTAAAACCAATAAATATATCTTTTAAAAAAGATTATAATTTTTTTCTAATAATGTATCATCGGGGCTGGGAAATAAATCAAGATAAGATGGCTTGCTGGTTGGTGCGTCACGACTACTTGTAACTCTAGTTCCAGGGTATCTGATGCTTTCTTCTGGCCTCCATGGGTGCCTACACTCACATGTGAATACCCACAACATACAATTAAAATAAACCTTTAAAACTTATCGGTGGTGCCATGCTTAATCCAGCACTGAGGCAGAGCATGATTTGATTCGAGCCAGCTGTTACTAGCGGTTCCAGACGCCCAACTACACAGAGAAACCCTGTCTGAAAAAACAAAAAAAAAAAAAAAAAAAAAGAAAACTTATCAGGCTAAAGAGATCTTAGTGTAGGAATGTGTACTGTTCTTGCAGAGGAAGGATCAACGCCTAAACTTCTGTTTAAGGACATCTGATTCCCTCTGGCTTCTGAGAGCACTTGCACACATGTGGTACACACATGGTCAGGGCGATAAGGAGGAACTCCCTTCATTGGCAGGGGCTTCTCTCTGACCATGTCCTGGAATTCTAAGCTCCCCCCACCCCAGCCTCTACTTGAGGAATGTCACATAGCCTTAGTTAGATTACAGGATCAATCTTCTTCTCTTGATAAGAACCCATTCAGTTAGTACATGATTGAAATGCTTCCCATGCTAATGAGGCATTTCATACCCTAAACCCTCAGCAATGACCTCTGCCCAACCCCTACCCCAAAATTTTATATCCTTGAATCACCCATTGTCTCTGTCTTCAGACACACCAGAAGAGGGCATCGGATCCCATTACAGACGGTTGTGAGCCACCATGTGGTTGCTGGGAATTGAACTCAGGACCTCTGGAAGAGCAGTCAGTGCTCTTAACCACTGAGCCATCTCTCTAGCCTCTTGAGTACCATTTCTTAGTAGGAATTTTTAAAATCAGGAAATATAATGACATCATAGAGATACACACCTATAATCCGGCAATAGGGAGACAGAAGAAGGAAGTAAACTGTCTTCAGCAGTCGGATGTAGTTGGATTGTGTTGTGTTAGCCACTCATTTGATTGGAATACTTATGCTATTGCCATTACTATTATCATCCGTGCACTTGGATTGTGCCAATCTATTTTTCTATTTTTTTCTGTCTCATGCCTTTAATTTCTTGGTCCTCCATGCTTGTGTTAAGTATATTTTTGTACTATATTAATTCCTCTGTTGATATTTGTTTGTGAGACAGGCACTCATAGAACTGAGGTCACTGTGTAACTAAGGTTAGCCCTAACCTCATAACCTTCTTGTCTCTGCCTTACCTGGGCTGGGATTACAAGAGTGTATCATCATGCTTGTCTTTCTTGTTTGTTTTAAAGCTTATTTTGATGTGGGGCATTGGGAGGACCTTATGCAACCCAGGCTGGCCTTCAACCCCTGATCCTTCTGTCTCCACCCCTAAGGTACTGTGGTTACAGGCATGAGCCACTACAAATAGCCTTTTAAAACATATTTTAAGAGTTGCTCTTCTTGCCGGGCGGTGGTGGCGCACGCCTTTAAGCCCAGCACTTGGGAGGCGGAGGCAGTCGAATTTCTGAGTTCGAGGCCACCCTGATCTACAGAGTGAGTGCCAGGACAGCTAGGGCTACACAGAGAAACCCTGTCTCAAAAAAAAAAAAAAAAAAAAAAAAAGAGTTGCTTTTCTCAGTAGGGCATAGTTAGTGTACAGTCCTTTAATTTCAGCACTTGGAAAGCAGCTCGGGAGGTGGATCTCTGTGAATTCAATACCACCTTAGTCTACATAGAAAGTTCCAGGACAGCTAGGGAGATATATATTAAAATCTTGTGTTCCTGCACCCCTGAAAAAAGTTTTCCTAGTCAGTTAAGAATGAAAATACCAATGCCTGACATTATCTGCTTTCATTCATTCATCCACTTATTCATTTGGAGGCTGGTCTCATGAAGCCCAGGCTGGCCTCAACTTGCTCTGGAGCCAGGACTAGTCTTAAACTGCTCTTCCTTCTCTCACCTCTTTACCTCCCAAGTGATGCCGCTGCTGTCTTACACCACACCAATTACTCTCTGCTTTATACTGATTTAATTCTGGTAAAATTCTGTTGCTTTGTCTTGTTCCCTGTCTCCTGTTTTGTGCTAGTTTTTTTTATGTTTGTATAAACCTGGCAGTACCTTGGCATAATTATTGCCTTGTACATGTCTATGTTTTTTTTTAAGATTCATTTATTCACATATTTCATGTATATGAGGCTCTGTCTTCAGACACACCAGAAGAGGGCATCAGATTCCATTACAGAATTCTGTGAGCCACCAGTGGTAATTGGGAATCGAAGTCAGGACCTTGTAAGAGCAGTCAAAGGCTCTTGACTTTTCTCTGGCCCCATGTCTATGTGTTTTAACACAAGTAAGACAAGGACAAATGTATTATGATCCAATTCTATGAATCTCCTATAGTAGCTAAATTCCTTAGACAGAAAGAATGGTTGCCAGTGGGGATGGAGAGGTGGCTTAGCAGCTAAAAGCACTGGCTGCTCTCCCAGAGGACAAGGGTTCAAGTCCCAGCACTCACATGGTGACTTTCAACTGTCTGTAACTCCAGTTTCAGGGTTCCAACATCTTCTTGTGGCATATATGTGGTGCACAGACATGCAGCCAGAATATCTATACACAAAATGAAATAATACAAATAATAAAGAATGGTTGCCAGGGGCTGGGTTAGGGAGGGCAGTAACATAGCATTTGAGCATCTCAGCTAGAGAAGGTGAAAATATTCTGAAGATGATCTGGGTATAGTGGCCCACCTTTAATACCAGCACCCTGGTGGCAGAGGTAGGTGGATCTCTATAAATTCAAGACAAGAATAATCTACACAGTGAGTTCTGGGATAGTAAAACTACACAAGGTGATCCTGTTTTGAAAAACCAAACAAGCTGGCCAGTGGTGGTGCACCGATTTATCTAGTCTCTCCTCTCTGAGACAGTAAAGGAAGACACAACTCAATAATTATGGTATAAATAGCACGCCTAGTTTGGGCAGATTTACCACTACACTACTCTAATCCCCGGCTATGAGACCCCTTATAACTTGCAGTTATCCCAGGCCAGTCCTTGTCCTCCGAGCTCCGGCTCCTCCGGCTCCTCCATCGTCAGCTTCCTTCTATCTCCGCTTCCTCCTGCTTCTACTCTTCTTTTCTGTGCTCTGCTTCTCTCCTTTTATATCAAATTCCTCTCACTCTCTCCTCCCCTAAGCCTTTTTTCCCGCCTCCCCTTCTACTGCCTAATCTCTGGTCTAGCCTTTATTTTACAGGTTTTAATTGGACAGAAGTTTCACAAGAGTCACCTGTGTACAGATTCAATCGTCCTCTGCAGCCCCTCCCAGGAGGGTGGAACTAGGATCAAAATACAAGGCTGAGGCTATCCAAACAGGACTACACAGAGAAACTCTGTCTCGAAAACCAAAAAAAAAAAAAAAAAAAAAAGAAAGAAAAACCAAACATTCTGGAGGTGGATGGTGGGAATGGCCACACAATATGGAGACCTTGTTCAATGACACAGCGTTATACCTACAATTGCCTGGACATTATCGTACATCCCAATATGAAGAAACTGAAGATCAAGAAGACCTAAAGGCCAGCTTGGGCAACATAAGGAACTGACCCTCTTTGAGTTTTTAACGCATATATGCCTGTGTACCATGTGTGTGCCTGGTGCCCACAGTAAGTCAGAAGAGGGCACTGGATTTCCTAGGACTGAAATTTAGGACTCACATAACCACAAGCAGCCATGTGGGTGCAGGGAATCAAACCTGGGTCCTCTAAAAAACACCAGGACTCATACTGTTTTTGTTTTGTTGTTGTGTGTTTAATTTTTGTTTGAGACAGGATCTCTCTATATACCCCTTGCTGTCCTGGAACTCACTATATAGACCACACTGGCCTAGAACTCACAGAGATCCACCTGTCTTTGCCTCCCAAGTGCTGAAATTAAGTGCTCTTAACTGTTTACTTAAACACACACACACATCACACACGTACATATATATATATGTATATATAAATATACATTACTGGGTTCGTATACCTCTACCATCCTCCCAACACTTATTCCACCCTAATTCCTTCCAACCCTCAACATGAGGTAAGAGATAAAGAAGGGACCAGCAGGGACCAGCAGGGACCAGCAGGGACCACCACCTGCAGCAGGGGCAGTAGCCAGGGGAGTAGGAGCTGCCACAGGCTCTGTTGGGGCTCTCCTGTTTATACTCTCTCCAGAGTCCCCAGAATTAAACTATCGCAGCTGGCAAAAATCATACTCCTATTAGCCCACCGGGCAAATCATAATCACCTGCTGTGAAGCAGCCTCTTATCCCACACCTGGGATTAAAACAAAAACATATTCATATAACACAACTGGGTTTCTTAAGAAACCAAAATTCTCACTACACTTAACTGCCAAGCCATCTCTTCAGCCTATTTGTTTATTTATCTATTAATTTTTTACTTTTTATGTGTATGGCTGTTTCACCTGCGTATATGTTTGAGTACCACTTTTATGCCTAGTGCCCAGGGAAGCCAGAAGAAGGCATCAGATTCTCTGGACCTGGAGTTACAGATAGGTGTGAGCTGCCATGTTCATGGGAAATGAACTCAGGTCCTCTAGAAGAGCAGCCAGTGCTCTTTACCACTGAACCATCTCTCAAGGCCCTTTATTTTTAATTATGTGTATATGCATGTGGCTTTGTGAATATAGATATAATGCCCCTGGAGGCCAAAGAGGGCATCAGATCTCTTGGAGATGGAGTTACAGGAAGTTATAAGTCCCCTGACATGGGCACTGGGCACTGAACTCAGGTCCTCTGCAGTACACAATGCTGGGTCTGTCTGTCTTGAGAGCTCTACTGTGTGTATATGGGTATTCAGGGTGAGGTCCCACGGATCTCCGACACTCTCCCTAACTCTCCAATCTATTTTTTCCCTCCATGTTCTTAAGATCGATCATTTGTATTGCTTTATTTTCAAGTTCATTATTTCGTTCTGCCATTGCAAATGTTCAGTTTACCCTCTATAATGAATCTTACATTTTCTTTTTTTGTTTTTTTGTTTTTTTTTTTTTTCGAGACGGGTTTCTCTGTGTAGCTCTGGCTGTCCTGGAACTCACTCTGTAGACCAGGCTGGCCTGGAACTCAGAAATCCGCCTGCCTCTGCCTCCCAAGTGCTGGGCTTAAAGGCGTGCACCACCACCGCCCGGCGAACCTTACATTTTCAATTGTTGTGCTCTTGAACTTTAGATTTTCCATGTAATCTTCTGGTTTTGTTTTATTGAGTTCCTGTATGTTCATTATTGTTTTCATACTTTCCTTTAATTCTTTAGACAGCTTATACAATAACAGCTTTAGCTTTGGTGTCAGGAAACCTGACACCTTCAGCCAGTCAGTCAGTTCCTAACAGTTTCTTTTTTTCTCCAAGTGAGTCATACTTACTTATTTCCTTGTTACCTCCTGTTTGGTAATCTGTGGAAACCTGGGTTATGATTTCTTTCTACAGTGTCTTAGTTAAGGTTTTTTTTTATTGCTGTTTAGAGACACCAAGATCACATCGACTCTTATAAAAGAAAACATTTAATTGGAGTTGGCTAATAGTTTGGAGGTTTATTTTAGTCTATTATTGTCATGGCAGGAAGCACGGCAGCATGCAGGGAGACATGGTGCCGGAGAAGAAACAGAGTTCTATATCTGAATCAGCAGGAAGCAGGAAGAGAGAATGACTCTGGACTTGGCTTGAGCATCTGAAACCTCAAAGCTCCACCCCCAGTGACACACCGCCTCCAACAAGATCAATCAAGCCTACTCCAACAAGGCCACACCTCCTAACAGTGCCCCATCTTACTAGCCTATGGGGACCGTTTTCATTCAAATCACCACATATAGTTTAAGTTTTGTTTTGGTTGTGTGTGTGTGTGTGTGTGTTTGTGTGGGAGGCTTTGCTATTGTCCAGATTGGATCTCATGTAGCCCGGGTTGACCTTGAACTCATTGTATAGCCAAAGATACCCTTGTGGGTTTTTCAAGACAAGATTTCTGTAACAGCCTTGGCTGTCCTGGATCTGACTCTGTAGACCAGGCTGGTCTGAAACTCAGAGATCCACCTGCCTCTGCCTCCTGAGTTCTGGGATTAAGGGTGTGCGCCACCACTGTCTAGCAAATTCTTTTATTGTTAAGTCAAAATAATTAATAATTAAAGGCAAATGTCACAAGGTAAGAGTTAACACTACTAAGATCACCAAAGGAAGGGAAATGGAACAGAACCGGCTGCAGGGAGGTTAGAGGTGTGTGAATGTGGGAAGGACAGCAGAGAGAAGGGACTGGCCGGAAGATACTCCCAAGGGTGCCTCGTTGTCATCTGGTCCTGACAGTGCCTAGGTAACAACATAATCGGGTAAGATTTATTTATTTTTTTTTTTAATTAAAAACTTACTTTACTATTTTATGCGTCTGGTGTTTGTTGGGGTTCAGGAATCTCTACTCAAACCAAACAAACATTGATCTCAGTTAAGCAAGAGTGGTTTAGTGAACACGCACCTTAATAGTGGATGTCCAGGACTGCAAAAAGGAAAAACCTAATTACATTATTAGTCTGCTCTCAAGGTAGACTTTTTATAGGAAAAAACAGTGCAAAAAATTTAAAGGGTACAGAGGGGAGCAGTTGGCTTTCTAGGCAAAGTACTATCAGCCAACCTTTAGGCTGACTGGTCCTGAGTAAGGTATGGGGGTTGGTGGGTGGACAGTGAACATGGGATTTCAGAACATTGAGATAAGACAACATGAGTATTATAGTCATAAGTTTTTGGCTTATGTCAAAACCACAGGGTCAGCCACAAGAACAACAGTAAACTCATACATAGGCCCAGGAAGTGCTGCCTGGTGGTCAGCTCTGACTCAAGATATTTTAGATATAACAGTTCATATTGACCTTTGATTTGATGGGTCCTCCGGAAAGCTTTGTGGAATTTCTTAAGATTAGCAAACCTCATACAGAACATTGAGAACAGAACAGGGTATGTGGTCAGCATGTCCTTGAGCCAAGTCTCTGTGTCAATGACTGGCAGGCATGTTACAGCAACAGAATGGAATAGCTGGCAGCATGGATCAAAATGGCCACAGCTATTCTGGGGCAGAGCACAGACCACAACAGTGTTTTGCCTGTCTATATTTTATATATATCATGTACATGCCCAGTGCCCAGAAGAGGGCATCTTCCATCTCTTTTTGGTCATCTTTGATCAATACAGCTGGTCACCCCATTTTCATTATCATCATGCCATCTCCTTTCTCAGGAGAGTCATCTGTGCCTGCTTCGGGCTCTGCCTTCACGTTAGTCTGATCTTTCCTCAGAGAGGTGCTGCTTTGCTCACCTGTGTTTGGTTTTGGAAACCCAAGACAAGGGGCTGAGTGCATATTTTACACATCAAAGCAGACCTGGCCTCCGGGTTCTCCCAGCATCCCTCAGTCTTTACCTAGCATACTCTGGCTACAACCCTGAACTGCCCAGCCCAGGGGCTGGGCTGCCCTTTCCCCAGAGGCTCTTCCCTATATAAACTAAATGTTTTGGTTTCTTCTTCTCTCCTCCTTCTCTCTCCTCTCTCTGTGTGTATGTATTTTCTCTCTTTCTCTTCCTCTCTTCCCATTTCTCTCTCCCCATGGTGACTTCCCTGGCCTCTCAGTCTTGGGGCCAGTTAACTCGCCCACCTAAGAGCAGCTTCCCAATAAACCTGCATTTAATAGAATCTAATCTATCTTGAATTAGCTCATTTTACCTGTGGAGAAATAACCTATCAATGTGTGACACTATGAGGGAACTGATAAAAGAATAAAGCAAAGGATGCCAACTTGGTGAACCATTGAGTTTTACTGGCATTCCTGGCAGGAATATATATGGGTGAGGAGTTCTTGCAGGTGCAGGAATGATTCTAAGACAGCTGTATCTCCAGAGCTCACCCCAGCATGATTGACAGCTCACAAAAGCAAGGAACCTGGAGCACACTGCACAACCTGCAGGCAGCTCACTGGGTTGGACAGTGTGTCCTTTCCAAGTGCCCCCTGTTGGTCTGAGCCTCTTCCAGGCAGTTACACTAGTCTGGGAGAGTTTTCTGAGCAGTCCTTACAGTTTCCTGTATGCTTGGGAAGGGAGAGGGTCTAGTGAATCTGTTCTGTTTCAGGAACTTCCTGAAGCTATTCTGAGTTGTTCGGTGAGCTTAATGGGCTTTCCTGCAAGGCGGAAGTCTTCATCTCTCTTGAGAGCAATCTGTGTCTCACTGAGCTTTGCTCCAAGACAGACAGCTTTTCCTTGGACGAAATTGCTGAGCAACAGCTCTTCCTGTGGCATATCTTTATCTCTACTGTGTGCTTCGCTCTTTGTCAAGTTTTCCAGAATGTTCAGCAGAGAATCTGCTGTTTTCTTTTATCTGAGTCAGCTCCTCCTTAGTGTGCTGAAGGTCATGGAACTGAAACCACTTTTGTCCCTTCCTGAGGTGTTTCCTGATACCATGTTGGCATTCAGTGGGAGTCTCAGCACCAACAGGAGGCAGAATGTGTGCCGGAGAACCATCTGTCCAAGTCAAATGAGGAACTGCGCATTCCTGTTGCAGATCCTTTTGTAGGACTTCCCTCCCCTCCATACAGAGCTTTCCAACCACCGACAGCCTCAAGCCGGAAAGCTCCCGGCATCACAGTGAGTGCTGACACACAAACAAAGAATGATGCAGGGGGCTGGTAGGGAGCTTACAGGGAATTGCTGAAACATTTTAATTAATGAAGTCTTTAAAGAGACAAACCTGAAGACCTGATTGTGAGTCTATAGATACTTCGGTGGGCTCAAAATTCCTCTCAGCCCCTGCCAGGTTTCACTGCTCTTTGCTGATTGGTCCTGCTCTTCACCCTATTTGAGTGTCCACATTAAGCTAATCTGGATCCAATTGGACCCATCTTGCCACAGATGGTATCCTGTAAATCTGAGCTTTGGTGGTGGAGGATACACAGGATGCCTGAGAATTCAGGGAAGGAATGGTCACTTGGCCACAGGATTCAAAGAGGGGACTCTTTCCTTCCCCAGCCTCCAAGACTACATGCCTTGATGGATGACAGGATTTCCAGCCTCCAGACGTAGGCCACACTCATCACTTCACTTCAGAGACCTGTTCCAGAAGCTTGGAAAACTGTCACCCTTCTCAGACCTGAAGTCTTGCTCTGCCAAGGATGGCTCCTGATGGCTCCTGATGTATTTTTGAGCTTTGAACTCTGACGCTTCTCAGAGCTGTTCAGGTTCTTGGGTTAACCTTGAATTGACAGTAAAGTACCCCCAGTCTGCAGCCTGAACGTCTGCCCGCTCTGTTCTTGGAGTAAGGTGGGACAAGAACCTGGCTGGCGAAAGGGCAGAAAGGAAAGCCTCCTTTGTTTTGAGCCTGCAGTCAGATTAATATCTAAAGCCTGTCCAGTTTTTATTCCGTCATGGTTTCCTCCTGGGCATTTCCTCCTTTAACGTACTGAACACCATATTATCATATTAACACAGAGCAACACACAACCTTGCCACGCTTCGAGAAGACTGCTTCTCTGTCAGATTCTTGACCACAGGAGTGCTGAGAATCTCAATAATATGCAGGACTTTACCAAGCACATTTTTGTCATGTTGGTAACATTGCTAGCCATATCTTCAGGCTTCTGTACATTCTGGAAGAGTGTATGGCCTCTATGCTGGTTCTTCGTCTTAGGGTGACGCCTGGTATCTTTAGATTTCTCTGCTAACTTGTGGAAGAAGAGGCTCTTGATGTTGGTTGATCCTGGAAGCTGGAGGTGTTGAGAAGAGGGTCTTGATGGTTGCCATTGGAGATACCAGAAAGATGTTGGAAATTAAAATGGCAGGAATTCCTTGCTCCGTGTAAAGTACAGTCTGTAATCTCAGCACTTGGGAGATGGGGGAATGCAAATCAGGAATACTAGGACAGCCTGGGATACATGACACTGAGTCTCAAATACTAAAACAAAAACCAGGCCAGGGGTGATAGTGGATGTCTTTCTTTCATCGCAGCACTCAGAAGGCAGAGGCAGGTGGATCTCTGTGAGCTGGGGGCCATCCTGGTCTACACATCAAGTTCCAGGACAACCAGAGCTACATAGAAAGACCCTGTCTCAAAAAAAAAAAAGTATGTTTAAAAAAGAATTTTTAATAAACTGCAACATCCTTCATACTGGTTTGATCATATATGTCTCTCTATGATGCAAATCAAGAGTCCTAACAAGGTGAGAGGCCTCATGCATGGGGTCTCAGCATTTGGATGGCTGAGGTAAGATCTCTGTGTGAGCTAAACAGTGAGCTTTAAGCCAACCACAGCTAACTAGCGAGACCCATCACAGCAGAATATATGTGTAAGTCTTTGGAATGCGCTTCTCCCAGAATGTGTCTCTGGAGAAGTTAATTTTTAAGTTTAGGCTGAGACATGAGATTCCTTCAGTACCACCGTGCCTGGATCTGAATTTAGCTGGGTAGGATCTTGCCCCAAAGTTCCACGCTCTTAATCTGCTGTCTCCTAGAACACAGGTTCAGCTCCATTTCATTTCCTGGTGCTCCTTTAATACTAGAACCATATATTTTATATTTTTCCTTTCTAAGCTTGCTGTGCTTGTTTAAAATGCTCTTTATAAGACTTAACCAGAGAACAAAGTCTATGATGGGCATTTCTGAGACTTCCTTTGTCAATGCAATTAATCTGAGTCTCTTCACCTTAGCCTTAGGCAGAGTCTTCAGACAAGGGCAAAAAATAGCCACATTCTTTACCAAAATACCACAAAAACAGTCTCTAGGTCACATATTGAAATTCTCCACTGAAACCTTTGGGGCAGGTCTGCACAATTCAAATCACTCTCAGTAACAAAGTCTTCCATATTCCTACTAGGATGGCCCATGAAGCCCCACTTAAAGCATTCCACTGTTTTCCAAATCCAAAGTCCCAAAATTCACATTCTTAAAAAAAAAAAGGCATGGACAGGCCTATCACAGCAATACCTCACTACTGGTACCAACTTCTGTCCTAGTTAGAGTTTTACTACTACGAACAGACACCATGATCAAGGGAACTCTTATAAGGGCAACATTTTTTTTTTTTTCAAGACAGGGTTTCTCTGTATAACCCTGGCTGTCCCGGAACTCACTCTATAGACCAGGCTGGCCTCGAACTCAGAAATCCACCTGCCTCTGCCTCCCAAGTGCTGGGATTAAAGGCGAGCACCACCACTGCCCGGCTATAAGGGCAACATTTAATTGAGGCTGGCTTACAGGTTCAGAGGTTCAGTTCATAATCTATCAAGGCAGGAGCATGGCAGCATCCAGGCAGGCATAGTGTAGGAGGAGCCGAGAGTTCTACATCTTCATCTGCAGGCTGCTAGTGGAAGACTGACTTCCAGGCAGCTAGGATGAGGGTTTTAAGTCTATGCCCACAATGACACACCTACTCCAGCAAGGCTACACCTCCTACTACTGCCACTCCCTGGACCAATCATATATCCATCACAATATCCACCGTAGGAGAGGCACTAAACTACCAAGGTGACCCTATAACATGAGCCACTGACAGTCACTGGCTGGCAAAAAGGATGTAGCCACAGTCAGAGAGATGGAGGGCATGCACGGTCCCCACTAAAAAGGGCAGGGTTAGCTACTGTTGCTAAGAGACTATTTAGCCTGCCAGCATCAGAGATGAAACCCAAGTTCACCAAAGCATATTGTTCCTTGAGTAGATCAGTTGCCTCCGTATAGCCAAGCCGACCACTTGGGGCCAATTCTATCATGATTTATTATCATAGGCCAATATCTATTTCAAATAGTCTGTTTATTTTTATTTTATGTATAGAGGTGCTTTGTCTTCATATATGGCTTCATACCATGTGAATGCAGTGTTCATGAAAGCCAGACGAGGGCACTGGATCTCCTGAAACTTGAGTTACAGATAAAGTGAGTATGTATGGTGCTGGGATTCGAACTTAGGTCTCTGGGAGAGCAGCCAGTGTTTTTAGTCACTGAGCCTTAGCTCAGCCCTTCAAATAGTGCTTTAACCAAATAACATCAACCACTGGGAAATCTATTCATTTCAACCCCAAACTGGAGTCATGGTGCAGAGATGATAGTAAGAGCCGTGGGTCATGATTCCTTGCCCTGGTGGGAGCTACAGACACATATCTAGGCATAGTGGATGCCTAAATTAGTTTCTTTTGCTGCAGTGAAACACTGTGACCAAAACCAAGTTGGGGAGGAAAGGGTTTATTTGGCTCACATTTCCACATCATAGACCATCAATCAAAGGCAATCAGGACAGAAATTCAAGCAGGGCAGGAACCTGAAGACAGGAGCTGATGCAGAGGCCACAGAGGGATGCTGCTTACTGGCTTGTTCCTCCAGGCTTGTTCAGCCTGCCCAGGGGTGGTACCACCCACAAAGGGCTGGGCCTTCCCCTATCAATCACTAATTAAGAAAATGCCTTACAGGCTTACCTACAGCCTGTTTTTAAGAAGTCATTTTCTCAGCTGAGGTTTCCTCCTCTCAGAGAGCTCTAGTTTGTATCAAGTTGAAATAATACTAGTCAGCACACAGTAGCTCACTCTTGTAGTCTCTGCATGTGGGAAACAGGGCTGAGAAGATTGCTGACTTTGAGGTCAGCCTGGACCAAAGTGATTCTTTGCCTCAAAAGAAAGTTTAAAACAACAATCATATTGTTGTTTTCAATATAAAACCCAAGAGCCTGAGAAAATGACTCAGTAATAAACTGTTGTTGCAGAGAACCTGAGCTTGGCTCCCAGCACCCACATGATGGCTCACAACCCCCTGTAACTCCATTTCCGGGATATCTGACTCTCTCTTCTGCCCTCTGTGGTCATCAGGAATGCACAGACATATGTACAAGCAAACACTCATGCACATAAGACTTTTTTTTTTAAAGGTAAGATATGAAAGTTGTCTCTCTGCCTAACACGGTGTGGATGGATAATTTGCCTACAGAGGATCAAAGACCTGGGTGATGGTCTCCGTTCATCACAGCCTTTTCAGACTCAGGACACTGCATTAGGAGTGTCCTGTAGAAGACACCTCTATGTCTAATTGGTCCCTCTGAATCTCAGTGAACTCATAGAGACCATATGTAGCTTAAGCCAGCCTTGAAAGTTCCAGCCTCCTACATGCTAAGATCATGGGCAGGCATCACCACTCCTGGCTTGTGGAAACTCTTTCTTTCAAAATTCATTTACTGCCGGGCGGTGGTGGCGCACGCCTTTAATCCCAGCACTTGGGAGGGAGAGGCAGGCGGATTTCTGAGTTCGAGGCCAGCCTGGTCTACAGAGTGAGTTCCAGGACAGCCAGAACTATACAGAGAAACCTTGTCTCAAAAAAACAACAAACAAAAAAAAAAAAAAAAAAAACAAAATTCATTTACTAATTAATTAATTGCGTGTGTACCTGTGTGTTTGTAGGCGTGGTGTAGGTAGATGACAACTTGCAGGAGTCAGTTTTCTCCTTCTATCCCACGGGTCTCAGGTCATCAGGCTTGTGGGCAAGTGCCCTTCCTCTGTCAGCCACCTCAGGAGTGTGTGTGTGTGTGTGTGTGTGCGCGCGCGCGCTCGTGCACATGCGTGTGCATGTTGGATGCATGTGCCTGTCTGTGTGCCCCAGTGCTGGGGTTACAAGCATACACAGCACACATGGCTTTTAACATGGCTTCTGGGGACTCAAACTCAGGTCTTTCTGCTTGTCCAGCTCGCAGTCTCCTATGCTGAGTCATCTCCCTAGCCCTCCCCGGAGCCACTTCTAGGTGCACAGTTCATTACTGTTAGGACAACTCAGATTGCTGCACGACAGCTCTCCTGAACACGTTCACCTTGCCAAGCAGAAACCCTACCCACACTGAACTGCCGGTTCCTCCTCTCCACCCCTGGCAACCCCTGTCCTACTTTCTGTTTCCAGGCGTTTACTTTGCCATTATTGGAATCATATAGTATTTGCCTTTTTGTGACTGGCTTATTTCACTTAGGAAAGTGTCTTTAAAGGTCATATGTTAGAGTATTTGTCAATTTCCTTCCTTTCTGACACTGAATATCCCATTGTGTGAGTGTGACCCATTTGTTTATTCACTTATCCCTTGGTGTACATTTGGATCATGTTCTGCCTCCTGGCTATTGTGGGCAGCACTGCTGGGAACATGGTGTGAAAGGGATCTGCCGGGGACCCTGTGTTCAGTTCTTTCAGCTAGACATCCAGACCTGAGATGGTTGGACCATATGTTCATTCTGTCTTTAGCTTGTAAATGTTTAGCGAATATTGGTTTTCAGTCAGGTCTCACTATGTAGTTCAGGCTGGTCTAGAACTGAGATCTTTCTGTTTCCGATTCCTGACTGCTGGGGTGGCAGGCAAGCGACCCAGCATCCAGGTGTGCATGTAGATTTGGAAGAATTTACACATTGTTTCCACAGCAGCTGAGAAGCTTACAGCCCATCAAGGGTGCAGGAGGATCTATCTTTTCTTGGTAACAGCTCTTGCTAGTTTCTGTTATTTTGATAGTGATAGTGACTATCCCAAAGGCTGTTTTGTTTATTCTGACTTTCTTTTCTTTCCTTTTTTTTGAAACAATGTCTCACAATGAAGCAGAACATAGGCTAATCTGGAAGTTGCTGTATAACCAGGCTAGTCTAGAACTTACTGTATAAATCAGCCTGGGTCTGGAACCTGTGACAACAGAGATTTCTGTTTGTGCCTCCTGAGTGCTTGGATTCTAGGTGTACACTGTCACGTGGTGTACACGTGGCTGGGGTGTTCGTGTTCCAGATTTTATTAACTTATAATTAGTGTGTGTATGCATATATGGTGTGTGTTTGTATGTGCACGAAATGCCACAGTGCGTGTGTGGAGGTCAGAGGACAACTCTCAGAGGTTGATTCTCTCCTACAATTAATTCTGGACAATGAACCTGGCCGTCGGGTTTGCACGATAACCACTTTTACTTGATAAGCCATCTCACCAGTCATTGGGCATTATTTAAAAAAAATTCCACCTTTTAATTTTGTGATAACTACAAGTTGATCCATGCACCGACAAGGAAGGAGGCAGAGAGGTCCTGGCACCTTTTGCCTGTTTCCTTCTTGTTCCCTGAGATGGTATCATCTGCAATTGTACAATGTCCATATACTTAGGAAAGCGACACTAATCACCGTCTTGTTCAGATTTCAGCACTGCAAGTGTTCAGAGCAACCCTTTGAACAAAAAAACGTGGTCACATCACATATCCGCTTGAACTTTCCCAAGGACGTCTGTTGCATCATTGTTTGAATTAGAAACACCACAAATGTTCATCAGTAGAGGAATGGCTTAAGAGATTGTTACATTGTATTCATATAATGGGCATGGGTGCTCCCCCTGAAGAGAATGCAGGCGACACATACTAGTAGTCTTGGAGGGCTGGGAATGAGGAATCTGAGGCAGGAGGATTATGAGTTCAAGGCCAATCTGGTCTACCTAGAGAGACTATCTCAGAGATGTGGAGGGGAGAAACTCTACAACAGCTGTTTATACCGACATGAGCTGGTTTCCCAGTCCACTCTCTTCCCCCAAGGGGTCTAGTGTCAAGTACAGAGGACAGGTACCACATTGGACACAGGTGATGCCTTTCTCATTCCTGTGGCAAGGTATCGACAAAAGCAGTTAAGCGAGGTGGGATTTTTGCTGTTTTTTTTTTTCTTTTTTAGTTTGTACTATTGACGCTCAGGTTGACCTCAGACTCTCTTTGTAGCTGTGACTGACCAGGGTTAAACGTCCTTCTGCCCCCTGAGTGCTGGGATTACAGGCATGTGCCACCACACCCAGCTTAGGAAGGGTTTATTTTGGCTCACAGTTTAAGACTGAGTAGTCAGTCAGTCAAAGAGAGGAGGATGTGACTTTCGAAGTGGTGGCAGGAGCTTAAGGGTTAATATAACCAAGTTTATTAGAAATCAAAGCCAGGGGCTGGTGAGGTGGCCCATCAGCCAAAGGCCCTTGCTACCAAGCCTAGTGATCTATGCTCAGTCTCAGGAACACAGCTCCCACAAGTTGACCTCTGTTCTCCTTATGTGCACCATAGCATGCGTGTTCCCGAATGTATAAGCAGATAAAAATGCAAAAACAAAAGTTAAGAAAAAAATGAATATATATTAATTTACTTGAAAATAATATTGCCGGGCGGTGGTGGTGCACGCCTTTAATCCCAGCACTTGGGAGGCAGAGGCAGGCAGATTTCTGAGTTCAAGGCCAGACTGGTCTACAGAGTTAGTTCCAGGATGGCCAGGGCTACACAGAGAAACCCTGTCTCTAAAAAAAAAAATAATAATAATAATAATAATATTAGTTCAACATGATGGTGATACTTGCCTTTAATCTTAGGACATCAAAGGCAGAAGCAGGTGGATCTCTGTGAGTTTTAGGCCAGCCTGGTCTACATAGTGAGTTTAGTCTAGCCAGGGTTTCATAGTGAAACCCTGTTTCAAAAACAGAGCAAAACAAAAAAAACCCCCATGGGCTGGAGAGATGGCTCAGCAGTTAAGAGCACGGAGTGCTCTTCCAGAGGTCCTGAGTTCAATTCCCAGCAACCACATGGTGGCTCACAACCACCTGCAATGGGGTCTGATGCCCTCTCCTGGTGTGTCTGAAGAGAGCAATGGTGAACTTATATACATAAAATAAATAAATAATTAATTAAAAAATATTTTTAAAAATCATGAACCAAGTATATATTAATAAGGATACAGCTAGGAATGATATGGTAGTATACATCTTAAATCTTAGCACTTGGGAGACAGAGGTAGGTAGACTTCTGAGTTTGAGGCCAGCCTGACTCACAGAAAATTTAGACCAGTCAGAGTGACATAGGCTCCCTCAGAAGAAAACAAAACAATACACAAATAAAGAAACTAACAAATGATATAGTCTTCTAAACTTTATAATATATTTTTCCAAAATAGCTATGATTTCCCTTTCTTGTGGTTTGATAACAGAAAATAGTCTGTAGCCCAAGTTGGCCTGAACTTAAAGTCAATCTTCCTGTGTCAGGACCTCAGGTGCTGGTATTACAGACTTGTACCACCAGCCCCAACGGACTGTAGTTTTGGTTGAAGTGTGCCAAAAAAAAAAAAAAAAAAAAAAAAAAAAAAATTCAGTGTCACTTATAGATATGGCACAAGAAAAGAGTTGTGTTTTGTTTTTGTTTTTTTTGGTGTTTTTTTTTTTTGTCTTTGTGGGAATTCTTTGATAGTATAACAAACCTGAATGAAAGGCTGTTTCTTAAGGGTTAGCTACATTGTAGTCTGAAGTAATAGAAATTCGTACCCTTAGATTAAAACCCTATCTTCTGAAGGCCTCGGGAGGAAGATTCAAGGGCATCCTGGACTGCAGAACAAGGCTGCTTAAAAGCCAAATAAACAGCACCTATTGTCCAGTGGCTGAGATGTAGTTCAGTGGTAGAATGCTTGCCTTGTGTGTGTCAGGCTCTGGGCCATCTGCAGGTTGCAAACAAGCTCAACTTATTGTCCGTCTAAGCTTTGAAAGAGTGTTTTATGTATGTGATTGGACTTGGGGAGTTATAGAGCATTTTAACAAAGGGAAGAGAGTTTTGGGTTTGAAGGCGATAATTTCTGAGGAAATGCATATGGAGTATATGGGGGGATGAATGGAAGATAAGAGCTATTCTAGTAAGACCTGTTTATGTGCCTTCTCTATCATGCTTCCATTACAGTGTACTGGAAAAACTTCACAAAGAGAAAACTCTGCCCAGTGTTGTAGCACATGAGAAGATACACAGGCAGGCATGGTGATTCATGTTTGTAATCCCAACTCTTAAAAGGAGGAGGCAGGAGAATGGTTACCAGATTGGGGCCAGTTTAGGCCATATAGTGAGTTCTGGGTAAGTCTGGGCTACAGTGTAAACTCTTAACTAAAAAACATGTTTGGAAGAAAGTGGGGACAGATGGGTGGGAAGAGAAGCAAGCTTGCTGGCCAAAACCACACGCAAGGCTACAAAAGAGGATGACGACCCAAGCCTGCTCAACAGCTTCAGAAGCACGTGATAATGGGCATCACCTTACAGCATATATTTGGGAGTGCTCTGTTACCTTTACAGGTTACACCTTTACTTTGAGAGGCCCTCCTGTGTAGCTACCCCAGAAGATCTACCTGAACTTTCTGTTTTCCGAGGTTCTATTGCACGAAAAGCCACCACTGGTCAAGAGCTCACTTAGTAGGATGTTTGCTTAGCGTTCGGGAAACCTTGGGTTTGATCCCCCACAACTGTCTGTGGTGGCATTCACCTGCAATCTCAGGACTCAAGGAGGATCACAAGTTCAAGGTCAGCTGTGGCTACCGTTGAGTTCAAGTCTAGCCTGGGCTAGAAAACTGTCGTGTCTCAAAATATATAGAAAATAATAAGTATCAAAGCTGCTAGTCTTGAGGACACATTTGGGAGACTGAGGCAGGTGGCTCATAAATATTCAGGAGTCATTATTGTTGTGTAAGGATATGGCAAATGTGCACCTAGGCGTGAACACCCTACAGCAGTCATCTGGAGATCAGAGAACAAGTTCCAAGAGTCACTCCCCTCCACCTACCTCAGGTACTGTGGCTTGAACCTGAGGAGCCTGGAAAGTATCTTCACCCTCTGAGCTATCTCAACAGCCACAGATCATACATTTGAGGCCAGCATTGGCTACAAAGTACAATGTTGTTTTGACAAAACCAACCCCCAGCAATAAAACAAACAAACAAAAAATAATAAAGATGAAATCCACGGCACCTTCAAGCAAAATAGGGAGCATGGTAGGCCTGGCTGTGACCCTAGGGGATGAAGGGCGTCCATCTTTCGTCTGGGCAGGGGCCCATCAGGTCATCAAACCAAACTGAAGCCTTTTTCATCTCCTCAGCTCCCCAGCAGGGGGGTGCTTTATCAGTTACCCAGTCCCCAACGGCCCACACCAGAGTCTCTCTGCAGATCCCTTGGCCTTGAGAGTGGCAACCAGCTCCTTATCTGCCTATTTTGTTCTGTGCTGACTTCCTGTCAGGTTATCAGACAAGCCTTTGGTTTCTCTGTCTCCTACTATCTCCCCCAATGGGTTTCACAAGACATACCCTCAGCCTGGGCTGAGTCTTGCCCTGCAGGCACAGATTTGGAAAGTTTGGGCCACCTTTCTTGACCCATCTTCCCTTGCATCCTGCTGCACCTGTGTGCCCACCACCCCAGCTGAGCTCCTTTGCCTGGGGAGACCATTTCCATTCACCTCAGCCAAAGAAGGCGGTAACCAACCAAAGGAAGGATTTCACCCAGGTCTGAGGTGGCGAACCAGTGAGCTTATTGTTTTTATTATTATTAACCATTTTATTTATTTATATTTCAAATGTTATTCACCTTTCCAGTCTCCCTTCCACGAACTCCCTACCCACTTCCCTTCTCCATTGCCTCTAAGAGGGTGCTCCCTCACCCACCCACTCACCCACTCCTGCCTCACCCCTCTAGCATCCCCTTTCTCTGAGGCATCAAGCCTCCACAGGACCAAGCGATTCTCCTCCACTGATGCCAGATAAAGGCAGTCCTCGGCTACATATGTAGCAAGAGCCATGGACCAGCCGGTATTGGTTGGTGGTTTAGTCTCTGGGAGCTCTGTGAGGTCCGGTTAGTTGATACAGTTGTTCTTCCTATGGGGTTGCAATCTCCTTCAGCTCCTTCAGCCCTTGCCCGAGCTTATTGTTCTTGTGTGTTTGTTTTATAGGAGAACTAGTGATTTAGGCAGTTGCATCACCAAATGTCCCACCCTAGCATGGGCGACCCAAGTGGCATTGGAGCTGCAGGAGGAGTTTACAGGCAGCTATGCCCATGGAAGACTCTCTTACGACTAGCAGTTGTTTACAGCTTAGGTAACTTAACCTCAAGGAGGGGCCTTGCTAGCAGATCGCCTCAGTTTTCCAAGTATCTTGTGAGTTTCAGGAGACAGAGGAAGGAATGTTTCCATTCAGAGGAAAGAGATACATAGCTGTTCCCAGCTCCTAGAACTTGCCAGACCCCCTCCCGCCTGAGTGCTCGGCAAGTCTGACAGAAGTTCCTGGATCTTCCAGGGACACACACCAAGGGGAGGGCCTTGACAAACCCCCTTGACGAAAATGAAGACATTCTAAAAGGACACTGTGTCCCAAATTGGAATTTTACCCATGAGTTATCTTACATGAGAAGAAAAAGGCTAGTGGCCCTGGAACCAGCCAGAGAGGGAACTTGTCTCCCTTAAGGCATGTCACAGTGCCAACATTGTCAGGCCACCTTGCAAGAGAGACTGGTGCCAAGACAATGAGTCAGAGATGGGTAGGGATTCCTAGAGCAGTTATTCATCCTTCTTGCCTTAAACACTTCAGGACCCTGAACATGAGCAGGAGGCTGGGGTGGGATTGGGGCATATGTCACTAGACTGCTTTGTTCCTCTTTCTAATATGGCCACACTGAATGAAACCCTGTTCTCTGTTTTTTTCACCTTTTTTTTAAGTGCCCTGTTGAGGATGGATGGCTAAACCTAGTTTATTACAGCTTCTAGGGCCCAGGCTCTGACCCAAAGTCTCCGATGACAGAACCTAAATCTGAGGTGTGTAGCCAACTCTTTTAAATTAGGGAAACTGGCTGGGTAGGATGGTGTACACCTTCAACCTCAGAACTGGAAAAGCAGAAGTAGATATATTACCATGAGTCTGAGGCTTAGCCTAGACTACCAAATGAGAGCGTGTCTCAAAAGCAAAAGGACCAAACAAAACCAGTATGTATCTGGGAGTGGACTGAGTTCTGAAAGAAGCAATGTGAAGGACCCCAATGCCTCAGCCCCAGGAGACAGTGGATGTTAACAGTACACAGAAAGTATCAACCTCTTTCCTGTGGCTGCTGCCTGAAACGGCTCCCCTATCGAGACCTCTTACTGAGGTTAGCAGAGCAGGCCCCTCTGTCAGCTCTATGTATGCACAGCATAATCAATTGAGTTTCTGAGTTGCCTCTGTATCTCTGGTAAAACACTACAGCTTCTTTGGAGACAGTGGCTTGACTTGGCAGGAGGCAGAGAGGGCCATTTTGGTTGGGGCAGTAAGCAGAATTTCCCTGCTCTGAGGATTCTGGTTCTTCTGCCTGCTTTGCCCTGGCCCTCTCTTTACCGTGGACACCTATCTCCACCTGTCTTCTTCCCATCAGAGGGAGTCCTCCCTCCTAAAATCTGGCTGCAGCTCCATCCTTTGCTTGCCTCCCTTCTCCCACCCCGTGCAAAACCCAAAGAGGCCAATTTGCATAGCATTTTGCCTGTGTTTACCTGAGGTCTCTCTTCACTTGAGCTGGTTCCCCCATCTCCCACCCCCATTCTGCCTCCAAGGAGCTCAGTACATCTTTGAAGCCAAGAGGACAAGTTTAGAAAGTTAATGAGGTTCTCTTGTAGGCTCCTTAAGGCTGGGGTGGGAGAGTAACCTGAGGCAAGCAAGGGTGTTTGTGTACACACACACACACACACATATCCCAAAGGGACTCTGGCCAGTCCAAGAAATGTGGCACGCATGGCTCTGGCGGGCCTTGCCCTTCTCCCTATCCTTGATAAAACTGTTAGATTACATTCCTAAACTAGCCACCAAGTCTAATATTCCTTTATTTGGCCACTTCCTCTTCCTTCTGAGGCTGACTGCCTCAGCCCAGCTCAAAGTATTGAAGTCCAGCAATCAGAAGGCCCCCTTTGGTCACCCACTTGACATATCCAATTAAAATTACACATTCTGACATAGGGTTTTCCCCTTTACTTTTATAAAACACCATTTTCTTCTGGGCCACATATGTCTCCTCTCTGTCCCTCTCTCCCTGGCTCCTTTTCCCTTTTCCCTCATCTTCTACCTCATGTCCCTGTCTCTTATTCCCTGAGCTTTGTCCCTCTGGGGCAAATAAATCTTTGTACTGAAAAATTGGCCTTGGGGTGTCTTGAACTGACTTCCAAGGTTCCCCCCTACACACACACACACACACACACAAACAAACACACACACACCCTATGGGAAGGCTACCCTCTTAACTGTTTTAAGGAAGAGTTTCTGTAGAAACTGTGCCTAGATACTTCCTGCATCATAGCCATTGCTGTACCTCTGGCCCCACCCCATTGCAAATCTGTTCTGTAGTCAGACATAGCAGCATATGCCTTTTATCCCAACCTGTGGAGGAAAAGGCAGACAGATCTTTGTGAGTTTGAGACCAACCTGGACTACACAACAAATTCCAGGGCAACCAAGGTTATCTAGAGAGAATCTATCTTAACAAACAAAAATAAAATTGTCTTTCTGGGCCAGCCTGAGTAGACAAGTCGCTGTCCCCTCCAAACCCTGCTCAGACACAGATACATGTTGAGACTGGAAGCTAGAAGGAGGCACCAGCTTTGGGTGGATGAGGCTGAGCTCAGAGGGCACACCAGAGGGAACTGGTAGGATTTCAAACTCAGGGACTGGTGTGTTTTCAAACCCAAAAGTGAGCATGGACATTTGATCCTATAGTGTTTCCCAAAATCTACATTTTTCCAAAAAAGTCATGGTCAGGCCTATCACAGCAATACCCCAGTCACTGGTACCAACTTCTGTCTTAGTCAGGGTTTTACCGCTGTGAACAGATACCATAACCAAGGCAACTCTTATAAGGACATCATTTAATTGGGGCTGGCTTACAGATTCAGAGGTTCAGTCCCTTATCATCAAGGCAGGAGCATGGCAGCATCCAGGCAGCCATGGTGCAGGCAGAGCTGAGAGTTCTACAGCTTCATCTGAAGGCTGCTAGCAGAATACTGGCTTCCAGGGCTTTAAAGCCCACACCCATCTATTCCAACAAGGCCTCACCTGCAAATAGTGCCACTCCCAGGCCAACCATATTCACATCATGGCAGCATCCTTCCTGGGCCTTGGCTCATTTCTGCTTGTCTCTCTTCACAGAGCAGTTGGCTTTAGCTCACCTGACTCCTTGCACACCCTTCCTGTTTCTCTTCATTCTGAGCCTCCTTGGGATTTATCTAATTTTCTTAAAAGAACTATCCATATATTTTATGTATATAAGTACATTGTAGCTGTCTTCAGACACACCAGAAGAGGGCATCCGATCACTTTACAGATGGTTGTGAGCCACCATGTGGTTGCTGGGAATTGAACTCAGGACCTCTGGAAGAACAGTCGGTGTGTTGTTCCTAACCGCTGAGCCCTCTCTCCAGCCCCTTATCTTTCTAATTTGATCTTGGAGTTTGTAGTGTGATGAGTTCAGTTTTGTCCTCTCTCCAGGAAGTCTCCATCACAAGAAGGCTGGGGGGGTCTAGTGGTGGATCAGGCCTGACACAGAAGAGGCAGCTGGGCAAAGCAGTTTATTTATAGCTCCAGGAGGGAAGAGGGGTGCCTTGGGGGATGCAAAAGTTTGCTTCCCATTGCTGTGATAAGACCTTTCAAGGACAGGGTTTATTTGACTTATACTTTCCAATCACTGCCCATCACGAAGGGAAGTCAAGGGAGGAACTCAAGCAGACAGGAACCTGGACTGGAGAACTGAAGCAGAGACCTCGGAGGAGCACCCCTCACTGGCTTGCTCTCAACAGCTCACTCCTCTTGATTTGTTGTTACTAATAAGTGTTATATATGTATGGTTGTGCTCTGTCTGTGGACCACATTGAATCTCCTGAAGTTAGAGTTAGCTGTTGTCAGCCACCGCCCGGGTGCTGGGAACCAAACCTGAGGCCTCTGGACGAGTAGTCCCTACTCTTTGTCATTGAGCTATTTTTCCAGATTCTCCAGCCTCTCAGCTTGCTTTTCCTCGTACAACCCAAGACCACAAGCCAAGAGATGCTACAGTCCACAGTGGGCTGGGCTTTTCCACATCAATCATTAATCAAGGAAATGCCACACAGACTTACGTATGATATTCCTTCTTCCTGGAGGGCTCTAACTAAGTCACGCTGACAAAACACAAAGCAGCACATTCAAAGGCGGCAAGATACCAATGGGCCAGTGGGGAGACAGTAACAGTGAGCAAAGTGTTTGGGGGTTTTTGGGGTCCAGGGTGTTACCCAAGCAGGTTTTCTTGAGCTCTAGTTGGAAAGTTTACAGCAGGCAGCTGAATCATGTAGGGTCATGGTGTCACAGAGAGGAGTCACCTGCTTATCTGTGCAGTCCATGCAGGGTATGAGGTCAGCAGGGCGGTCCCTTGGTTTGCTACCGTTTGCCTCCCAGGGAAGTGACTAGCGGGAAGAAGTTATAGAAAGGAGATATCTGGATGAGGCACTTTGAGGAGGTAGCCGGGCCTTTGGGCTCCTCAGGGAAGTGTTATCTATAGAGACAGGAGAAAAAGAGGAGGAGGAGGAAGAAGAAGCAAAGAAAGAAGAATCCAAAACTAAAAAGCAAAATCCGTCACTCTCAAGCAGACAGACCCTAATGAACTGGCGCCCGATGGAGTGATTTGTGACGCCTAAGGTCTAATAGCCCTGGCGCCTCACCCCAAATGGCCAGGCTCAGACTGCCAGAGAAGTAGTGCTTGAAGATTTACTACTGCATAATATATTATTGGGTCTTTAACAGACAAAGGCTCTGCTCTGGGCAGTTTTAGTAGCCGGAGAAGGCTGGAGCAGTCCCCCAGTACATGCAGAAGGGATGGAGCAAGTTAAGTGCTATGAGCCAGAATCTTCTGCTTGCATGACAGCTTATGATTAGGTAGGAATGGTGGGGGCTCCTGAATCTTCCAGTCTGGGCCTGCTTCAGTCTAGTCCTGATGTCCAGGGGCCTAGGCTCATTGGACAGACCTCTCTGGGCAGCTGGCAGGCAGCTAGCAGGCAAAGATATTTGAGGGGTAGTTGGAGGGGGACTCTCAATTACTTCATTTTTCTTTTGGAAAGCAAAACCAACCAACCAACCCAAAAAGGGCAATATAGCTGGCTGACACTATCTCTTCACCCAGAGAAAGAATCCCACACACCCCAGGACTGGGGGTGCCCTTCATCTGCCTCAGAGGAGCAAAACCCAGCTTCCACCTTAACACGTTGGAGAACTGATAGGCAGGGCTTCTAGACTCTTATCCCTCCCACGGCTGGAAGTTCACGGCCCATGAGAGACTATGAAACAAGTAGTAAGCAGAACAGGCTTTGGATACAGATCTAAGAGGTAGTGACCAAGGGAGGATGCTGGGATCTGATAGTAAGCTGAAACTGGCCGGGAAGACACCCATGCCATTAGTGACACAGCTGTGACAGTTTTTAGGATCCTGCCGGTTAAGAAGATGTGTTTTAGGGAGGCAGGTTCTAGCTGAAGGACTTCTTCCTAAGAGCTTTGTGTGCACCGATGAGTTCCTTGTCACTGGAGTCTGTCAAAGAAGTGGGTACTTAGAGAAAACCTTAGATGTAGCGATAGGGCCCTGCTCAGGGAGGATACTAGTAGAAGGGTGCCCCTTCCTAAACCTTTCCTGGCAAGGCTGTAAGGACTGGGGCAGGTGGTCTGGGGAAGATGGACTTCTGGGCATTTACTACCATTCTTCCTTCAGGAGCAGGCCTCCCCCTGTCTTGTCAGTCAGCCTGCTATCTGTTGCACTTGGCTTGTTTTTCTAGTCAGGTAAAGGCAGAGCTGAGGTTGTAGCCTACTGTGCCTGGCTCAGGCGGCCTCACGCCATCAGTCTGGAGCAGTCAGCATTTCTCTCAGGCTCTTCAGGGTGGAGCTTCATCTTGCTTTGGCCTTCTGGGCTCAGGTGAAGGAGAACTGATCCTTCTCACGACCCAGACTTGTGCTGGGTGTAGGTAGTGTTCAAAACTGAGAACCTGCCCTCCCCAACCCCCAGGGAGCCCTGTTTTACAGCAAGGCTAAGGAAGGGCAGGATTCTCTGAATGCCTTGTCGGGTGGAGCTATAATTACTGATAAATATCAATAATACGTAAAATGGGCTTCAGATTGGCATCTTTATTGCTTACCATGTAGCAGAAAATGCATTTGACATGAAAGTAATTTAGTTTTTTTTTTTTCTTTATAAGAAAGAAAGTAATTTGGAATTTAAGGTAACCTGTCACCTGAGCTGCAAGTATACATACGTTTAATTTGGAATTGCTAATGGTCTCTCCATGTTAGTTGGTATCCCTATTTTTTTTTTTTTGAGATAAGTGCTCTTGTAGCCCAAGAACTATATAATACAGTATATCTAAGTAGGGGTGCTTGTGCTTCTTATCCTGCCTCCACCTCCCAAATGAACCAAGATAACAGGCATACACCACCATGCCTGGCTTGTATTCCTATATTTATTTATATACATTTATTGTGTTCCTATATTTTATTCCTATATTTAGCCGAGAGGGAACAGGTTCACAAGGGAGCACTGCTCAAGGGAGGACTGCAATAAGGAAGAGACAGACCAGACAGCTCTGGAGGGGAGCAAGGAAACTCCACAAAGGAGCTTTGAACATGTCTGAAGAGGAAGGAGAAATAGGTTGCAGTATGGGCCCAGGAGCACAGAGAGAAGCTATGGAATGTAGCAAGCAACCCCTAGCGGGAGGTGAGAAAGTTCCAGAAAGTAGCTAAGAAAGGCCACGAGGGAGTCGAGGGATAAGTGTCAAGCATTTTAATCTGGGGCATCCCCAAGTGGACTGAGACAGAAAAATGTCCCAAGTCACAGAGGAGAGGCATCCCTTTCCACAAGATAGGTGCCCGGTAGGGCAAGAGAGGCATCCTGGCACACCCCTGTGGCTTTTGTACTAAAAGTAGACAAATCAAGTAGTTCCATGGTGACGCTACTTAGTAGAGAGATGAATGACTGATGCACGTAGAGGAGAAAACAGCTAAAGCGGTGGACTGGGAGACCCTGTGCCTGGGTAAGGGAGGGAGCTGCCCACGTGGTGGGTGCCCCAAAGGGTGTAGCAGGCTCCAAGAGCCAGAGAGGACACTTACTGAGTAGGCAAGGAGAGACCGACTGCTACAGCAGGTGGAGAGAAGCGGTTGAAGAGGCGGACTGTAGAATTTGGAATCAAGTATGGTGGGTGGCAGAAGCCAGCAAGGAACCAATCATCTGTACAGACCTGAAGAGAATCAAATCAGCGGCTTGGTCCAGAGAGGCCGAGGTGGTTGGAAAAGAACTCCCGTACGCCAATCCCAGGTTTCAGCACCAGAAGACTGAAAAATAAATAAATAAATAAATAAATGAATGAATGAATGGAGGCAGACAGAGGAGGGAGAGAGAGCAAGAGAGAAGCTGCCAACCAAGAGGCAGCCTGGCTCAAGAGGCCAAGAGACCAATGTCACCAAAATGACTGAGTTATATAGGGGTCTGGCTAAGGGGAAGGGAAGCAGAAGCCCCGCCCATGGAAGGAAGAAGCTTAGGGTAGGGCGGGGTGAGGAGGGATGGGAGGAGCCACAGCTATTGAGTGACACTTGTCCAAGGTTTCTTTGAAACCTAACAAAAAGGGTGCACCATAACCCAAATTGTGCTGGCAAGTGGTACACATGGCCACGGTGGCCACTATCTCTTATCCCTAATACAAGAGAAGTTTACATGTTGTCATTAGGTGGGTAACATTCAAGTTCACAGCGTACTGATGAGCTATTCCGAAATTGGAGGAGAGGAAATGAAAGAAAGGATGAAAGGGGTTACCTGCTCTGGGTCATCAAGTTCCTGAAATGCAACAGGGCCTTTAAGTAAATAAATAAGTCTTACTTAGTGGGAGATTAAAATATTGGCATGAAAAATTTAAAAGGTGAGGGAGATTTTTTTGGAACACTGGCTGTTGGTGAGCTAGCCACCTTTGAGAAACAAAAGGAGTTTCCTACACTATCTCTCTTTTTTTCTTTTCTTTTCTTTTTTTGGTTTTTTGAGACAGGGTTTCTCTTTGTAGCCTGGGCTGTCCTGGAACTCACTCTGTAGACCAGGCTGTCCTCGAACTCAGAAATCCGCCTGTCTCTGCCTCCCAAGTGCTGGGAGGCACCACCGCCCGGCTCCTACACTATCTCTTAATATTATCCCACTGGGAATTAAGTTTCAACATTTGGTCCGTGAGGACATGCCCACATTCAGGCCATAGCGATTATGAAATCTATTTGTTTAGTCTCATGATCTTTATAGTGTAAACGTATAGAAGAGATGTTTAAATAATGATTCATAGGAGTCACATATGTTGAGTGTACTACTGGCTTGTGCAACACTACAGAAGGGGGCACAACCAGTTCCCCATTCTGGGGGACCTTAACTCTACCATGAAGGCTTGGAAAGTGACAGAAGAACGGCCTGGCTATCTTTAATTGTGGACTTCCCAGCCCAGCAGAACCCCCTCAGATTCAATGGATGCGTTTTCCTATGGTAGCCCGAAGCAGCCAAATCACTTCCTCCGGGAGGAGATGGAATGGCTCTCTGCCCCAGAGAATGCTCTGATAAGAAGCAAATACCCTAGTGATAGACTTCTTCCAGGTAGGCGGGACAGTGGTTGGGAAACTGACAGGTATCCAGCATCTAGCCGGACAGCATCCCTTCTTTCCTACCCTACTCTTTCCCCATAGTGATGGGAAAGTACAAAATGTGCCACCATGGCATAAGGTTATTTTGAACTGAAGACATTTGAAAGTTAATAAATGAAGACTTTCTCCCGACCCTCTTAAAGCAGAGCTTCCCAAACGAATTTGGATGTTATGAATCTAAACTCCTTGGGCGTGTGGGAGTTTCAGATTAACTTCTGTCAGGAGACAGTTGTAGGAATAATCCACCAAGATAAGCAATCACCTAAACAGGTACAACAAAGCTATCATAGCACGCACCTACTCTCCTGAGGCCATCCTCTGCCTTTATAAGATGCTGATGGTTATGTCTCACATTCTAACTTTGAGCCGTGCCTGTGAGCTCTAGCTTTTGCAAGAAAAAAGACTTGGAGAAATGAAGTAACCAGGGATAGGGAGCGGGGGTCGGGGGGTCGGGGGGGGGAGCTGCAAGCTGACCCCAGTTGACCCAGAGTTCAATATATGAGTTTAGGCTGAAACTTCTGGGAGTCTTAATTCTAATTCTATCTCCAGGGGCAAGTAACCTTGGTCTCGGATTCTGTCTTCAAGGTGGTGTAGAACTCTCACAGGCTCAATCCCAAGACTGAAGTGCCATCTAGGAGAGCAATGGAATGAGTGGGATCTGTGTATATGGTCGACAGAAAGAATACGATACCACAGGAAGAAGTGATCTGCTGCAGGCGAAACTGGACTGCAGACTTTAGACTTGTGTATTCCTCCTGCCTCCAACACTGTATCGCTGTGTGACTCTCAGGCAGTTGCTTAACCCTTTCTGAATCTCTTTGTCTTTTTTCTGTCTTCCTCCTGGTCCTTATTCTGGCGGATCAGAGGAGAGGTATGAGCATGTGACAATTATGACTTGGTGACCACAGCATCTTAGCAGCCTTCCAGCGGGATAGCTGCCTGATCTGCACATTTATCCAACTTAGAACTCGATTTAAGGAGCTGTGTAGCAACAGTTATTCTAATCCTGTCGCTACCTGCTACCTACAGTTTAGTTCATTTATCTATAAGCAGCTTATAGATATATAAATATAAATATAGATATAGATATATAAAGAGAATGGTGAAACTGGGGGATTTGTGGTATAATTAAAATATTATGTAAATACATATTTTATGTATGTGATATCACACACACACACACACACACACACACACACACACACACACGCATGTCTGTGTTAGCTCCTAAAACTTAGACTTTCCAGAGCCATGTCTTTTACTTACAATAATTCCCTTTCCATCGTCCTGAATTTATGCTAAGGGGGCAGCTTGGGTGGGTCCCAAAGGTAGCTTCAGGATTGGGCTGATTACCAGGAAGACCAAACATATGATTAGAGCCTGAGAAAAGAAGGTGAAGAGGAACTTTGGAACACTTGTCCGCCCCCCTTCCCCCAAGGGAGAGGCTGATTAACATGTCTCAGACCACAGGGGAGGGAACCCACCTGTGGGTGGGGAAGGCCCAGAGCATGTAGACACATTCTACAGGAAGGACCAACCCTTGCCACCTACAGACAAGGGAGGTCCTTGCCCCCTCATTCCCTAAACACCAATCAGTTTAAAAAGTCACACTGTTCTGCCAATCACATTGTGCCTAATGGCTACTGCTCTAACAACTATAAAAACCGACCAAACACGGTTCCCCAGGGAGTCACCACCTCTCCTTTTGAGTGCAGGACGACCCCACTGCATTGGATCATTAAAATTCCTCTTGCTTTTTGCTTCGATTCAGGTCTCTGCATGATTCACTCAGGGGGTCTCTGGTAAGCTAAGGCTCATAAGAGTCTTACAGAGGAACCCAGAGATTGGGTTTTAAAAAGTTGACCAAGAAAGGTAGTTCACATACATAATCCAAGGCCTCAGAGACCATCCAGACAATAGTAACCACTAGATAAGACTCTTGAACCAAGAGTCTCTCGGGCCTTCTAGGTTGCTGAAAACTTAGAAGTGATGGGTGGTGGGGTGGGTTGTGCCCAGTGAAGCTTCACATCTCCCCAACTGCTGTACCCTAACTACCTGTCCCATTTGGCTATATATTTGTATATCATTTGTATCCATTTACTGATAGGTGTCAGGAAAGTGTATATAAATTCTGTGAGTTGTTCTAGTATATTTACTGGATCTGAGGAGGGTGCTTTGGAAATGTATAGGTGACATAGTATAAAGATGGGTAATCCAAAGGTGGCATACAATCCCAGCATTCGGGAGGCTGAAGCATGAGGATTGACCACTAGTTCAAGGCCAGCCTGGGATACAAATCTAAACCTTCTCCTAAAACAAAACATGGTAGCTCATGCTGGAAAACTAGCTCAGCAGTTGAAAGGGCTTACTAGAAGAACCAGGTTCAATTCTCAGCACTCTTATGTGGCCAACAACCATCTGTAACTCAAGTTCCAGAAATTCTGATACCCTTTTCTGGCCTCTGAGGGTACTTCATACGTGTGGTACACACAGATGTGTTGCAGGATATTTGATCACACTTTGAATCCCTAAGATTGTGTTACTTCCTAAAAACAAAATACCTGTTTCTAGTTGTAGTGTGGCTCAGCCCTTAGCACATACATTCCTTCTGACTGGAATACAGACACTCCATTAATACACAGCTTTAATACCAAACAATGAAGGCAAAGTTATTTCACAGAAGGAAGCACCCATGTTTAAAAGTTATGTCTAATTGAGTGGCAGACAAAGTGATGAATCAGAGAAAGATTTGGCAGAGCAGGATATGACCAACTCTCAGAAGAAGAGATAGGAAAGGGAAGCTACTTAAGAGAGAGCAGTGGAGAAAGGAGGCATTTTTACGGGGAGAGTTTTCTAGAGACAGGTTGTCTTAGTTTTACTGCTATGAACAGACACCGTGACCAAGGCAACTCTTACAAGGACAACATTTAATTGGGGCTGGCTTGAAGGTTCAGAGCTTTAGTCCATTATTATCAAGGCAGGAGCATGGCAGCATCCAGGCAGGCATGATGTAGGAAGGGCTGAGAGTTCTACATCTTGTTTGGAAGGCAAACAAGAGAAGATTCGAATCCAGGCATCTAGGATGAGGGTCTTAAAGGCCCACACCCACGGTGACACAACTACTCCAACAAGGCCACACCTCCTAATAGTGCCACTCCCTGAGACAAGCTTATACAAACCATCACACAGGTTGAAGAGAGAACAAGCTAGACACAGGTTAAGACAGAATGAGCCAGAGAAAGAGAAAGAAGATTAGAACAGATTATCAGCATTAGTTTGAGGCCAAACAGAGCAATTCAGTCAGAGGCTGGGAAAGAAGCCAGATTGAATCAATAAGCTTGAAGAGGAGTTTGAGCCAGAACAGCTTATTTGACCGTTCAGCCAAGATCAAAAAGACCTAGAAAGGGTGAGCATATTCAACAGTAAGTCTCAGAGGCTGAAAACATCCTAAGCCTAGATAAGATTGTATGGAGGCTAGAAGCTTCCAGAACTAAGCCTTGTTTAACAGACAGAAGCAGTAAGCCCCTAATATGACAATTACCTCAGGCAAATAAGAGATACTTTAACATAAATACATGCAGGCAAACACATAAAATTAAAATAAATAAATTTACCAGCTAGACATGATGGTATAAGCCTTTAATTCCAGCACTCAGGAGGCAAAGGCAGATGTAGCTCTGTGAGTTGCAGGCCAGCCTGGTCTACAGAGCCAGCTCCAGGAGAGCTGAAGTTACATACCTCACCCCAAAAGTGAATAAATAAAAATAGAATCTTAAAACCATACATATGGGTAACCAATCGTACTTGTGGCTGGCATCTTGTTTGTTTGTTGTTCTCTGAGTCAAGATTAGGATTTACAATCTTCCTTCCAGGTGGTGTGTGTACACACACTTTTAATCTCAGCACTTGGGAGGCTAAGGAAGACAGATCCCTATGAGTTCAAGACCGGCCTGAGCAGAACCGAACAGAGAGTTCCAGGACAGCTAGGGCTGGCTACGCAGAGTAACCCTGTTTCGGGGGGGAAAAAAACAAAACAAAACAAACAGAAGAAGTCACAGCCTTCCTGTCTCTGCCTCCCATATGCTAAGATGACAGAAGTGTGAAACCACACCTGGCTGTGGCTGGAATCTAAAGTGAAACAGTTTTCTGAGAGCCGAGTCTAGCTCTAGGCAGTATCAGAACTAGACTGTTGAATACCATTTTGTGTGTTGAGATTGACTGCAGATACCGAACCCCAAGAATCAGCAACTTTTAAAAAGAGTGTTAGATCCTGCCTTAGTCTGGCCAGGCTGTTATAATACAGTACCTCAGATTGGTATTTATAAACAACAGCGATGGGTGAGGTATTGTTTCATGTAACCTCAGGACTTGGGAGGTAGAAACAGAAGGATTAAGAGTTGAAGGCCAGCCGGGCGGTGGTGGCGCACGCCTTTAATCCCAGCACTTGGGAGGCAGAAGCAGGTAGATTTCTGAGTTCAAGGCCAGCCTGGTCTACAGAGTGAGTTCCAGGACAACCAGGGCTACACAGAGAAACCCTGTCTCGAAAAAACAAAACAAAACAAAAAAAGAGAGTTGAAGGCTTGCATGAGCACCGCGGTGAGTTTCAGGTCAACCAGGGTTTTATAGTAAGAACAGTGTGGGTAAAATAACAACAAACACACAAAACCAAACACACACACACACAAACCCAAAAACCAAAACACACCAAACCCAACAAACAATAACGGGATAGAGGTGGCTCAGCAGTTACGAGTACCCACTGATCTTGCAAAGGGCCCAGGTTTGATTCCCAGATGGCTCACAACATCTGTGACTCCAATTCCAAAGAATCTAATACTCTCTTCTGGCCTCCATGGATAGGAGGCACAGACATGGTGCACATACATCCATTACATATATGCTGACCAAACACCTATGCACATAAATAAGATAAAATGCAAAATAAGTTGAGTATGCTTCTATCTTATAATATGCTTGTAATCTCAGCATCCAGGAGGCAGAGGCTGATGTCTTTTGAGTTTGAGGCCAGACTGGTCTACATAATGAAGTCCAGGCCAGCTAAGGCTACATGGTGAGGCCCTGGGAAAACAAGGCAAAACCAATACCATCTGTATTAGTCAGTACTCTCTAGAGTCTCAGATCTTATGGAATAGATATAGATGATATAGATTAGATATAGATATAGATATAGATATAGAGATAGAGATAGATGATATAGCTTAGATATATAGATGATATAGAGATAGATAGATAGATAGATAGATATAGATAGAGCAGGCAGACAGACAAAGTGGGTGAATTTATTGGACTTATAGGCTGCAGCCCAACTAACTAAACAATAACCAGCTCTGAATGGAAAGTCTAAGAATCTAGAGGTTTCTCAGTCCCACAAGGCTGAGTGTCCCAGCTGGTTTTCTGTATAAGGTGGAATCCCAATGAAGCAGGCTCCAATGCCAGTGAAGGGATGGATGTGCTGACAGAATGAGAGCAGACAGTCAAAGGATGAGCCAACCCCTCCTTCTACCCCTGTCCTTTGTAGACTTCCAGCAGAAGCTGTGGCCCAGATTGAAGGTGAGCCTGGAGATCTGAGGTAAAGGTGTGTGTCGATCTGGATCAATAGCCTGTGTCTTCCTGCCTCAAGATGCCGACTGCAGGCATGCTGTCCCTTTCTGGGTTGTAGTTCATTCTAGATCTAGTCAAGTTGACAACTGAGAATAACCATTGCACCAAGTTTTCCTTAGAAACAAGATGAAACAAAGCACTGGGACCAATCTATGAGGCGCATATTTGTATGCATGCGAGGCCACCATGACCATAAGCCCTAAAGAAAACCTGACTCTTCCTCCCCTAGCAGTTGTCAGCTGTCCACAGGGCCTCTGGTAGAGCTGAGGGTTCACATAGCCACGCCGCCATGTTGATTGGCTTGGTCTTGTGCAGACAGTCACAGCTCTGTGACCTCATGAGTTCAATGGTCCTGTTGTGCCCAGGGGACATTAGTTAACTCTAGGTCTATTTATTTATTATTTTAAAGCCTCTCTCTCTCTCTCTTCCTCTCTCTCTCTCTCTCTCTCTCTCTCTCTCTCTTGTGTGTGTGTGTGTGTGTGTGTGTGTGTGTGTGTGCTTCACACGTGGAGATCAGAGGACAAGTTGTAGGAATTGGTTCTTTCCTTCCACCATATGGGTTCCGAGGATCAAACTCAGGTCTTAAGACATGGCAGCAAGTGCTGAGATATCTTGCTGGGTCTATTCAGTTATTTCTGAGGCAGATGTCAATCATGGAGGACAATTGAGACTAGGCTTGAATTCATGGTAATTCTCCTGCCTTAGCTTGCCAAGTGTGAGTCAATATGCCTGATTTCAAACTTGGGGGTAAAGTCAACAGGGTCCCAGCACAGAGCTCATGCCTGTAACATGTAACATACAAGCCTTCTCCTGCCTATAGCCGACTCCACCATTGGAATATCATATTTGACTATCACTCAATGATAATTGGCTTTCTTTTCCTTTTTTTCCTTCCTTCTTTCCTTCCTTTTATTGGGGTCCGGGAATCACCTCACAAACCACATAAACCCCACATCCCAGTCAGACAGGGATAGTTTATTGAGCATACATCTCAGGATTGGTTAACCAGGGCCATGGTCCAGGTTCAGGAACTGAGCCATGCATGACATTGAGTTACCTGTTTTTTAAGCCCCAAATCCACAAACATCCGTGCCAATTTATTTCACCAATCATGATTTAAGGATAGGGGATTTCCTTAGAAACATCTTGCTCCCATTGGTTGGGGTCATCAACTGTGGCAGAGGACTTGTCTAATATTCATGTCCTAATCTGTCTACCAGGATGGGACTTGTCTAACACTCATGTCTTAACTTGCAGACCAGGATGTCACTTACCTTTGTACATGTCTCTTTCTGCCAAGTAGGATGTCATTTTCCAGAAAGGTCTTGGGAACGTAAACTTTACTGGACCACTACTCAAATAGAAGTCTTATTCCAAATAGTTTCTTATGTTGGAGCAGGTGTCTCTCTTAAGTTGGGGTCCATCCCAGGGGTAGGTTATAAAGGCAAATACCATAAAAGCTTATACATAGGTGCAGGTAGCATTGTTGGGAGGTTGGTTTGGGTCCAAGCTTATTGTGGATAACCATACAAAACAGTTCTACTGACTTCTATCATAACTGGATTCCAAGGACACAGAAAATAATCAACCTTGGCAGTAGAAAGTTTCCTAGTAACAGCAGAAACATGAGAAAATTTCCTTAATGGTAGGAGAGCCAGGTAACAGTTACCTAGGCCTTAGCCTTCCATTTAGGCCTCAGGGTTTTACCTAGGCCCAACACCTTTATTCCTTCTTTCCTTTCTTCTTTTCATCTCTTGTCCTAATGTGATTGGACCTAGAGTCTCAAGAATACTACAAAGGCTCTACTACTGAGGTGTACCCTCAATCTATATAATCTTAGAATACACACACACACACACACACACGTGGAGATCAGAGGGGACTTACAGGAGTCACTTTATTTCTATAATGTACATGTACGTGTAGGCTCTGGGGACTGAACATAGGCCATTAGATTTGGTGACACTCTTACCTATAGTGTGTAGTTTCTACTACCCCGCTTTAAGCTCTGGGTGGACTGCACTACGCACTACCTATTTTCTTTTTTTTTTTTTTTTTTTTCTAGACAAGGTTTCTCTGTCTAGCCCTGGCTGTCCTGGAACTCTCTCTTAGACCAGGCTGGCCTTGAACTCAGAAATCCACCTGCCTCTGCCTCCCAAGTGCTGGGATTAAAGGCGTGCGCCACCACTGCCCGGCTATGGAACTACCTCTTAACATCTCTTATATATATGTATGCATAAACACATATACCTTTTTGAATTCTCACCACAATCTTCAGTTATATATCCCTGCTCCATTTTATGGGGAAACTGAGGTCAAAGATGTTCGGGCACATCCCCAAGATCACAGAGTATAAAGGTGTGATGGCTATTCTTTTTTTTTTTTTTTTGGTTTTTCGAGACAGGGTTTCTCTGTCTAGCCCTGGCTGTCCTGGAACTCACTCTGTAGACCAGGCTGACCTCGAACTCAGAAATCCACCTGCCTCTGCCTCCCAAGTGCTGGGATTAAAGGCGTGCGCCACCACCGCCCGGCCAATGATGGCTATTCTTGGTTGTCAATTTGATCACATCTGGAATTAATCAAAAGAGAAAAAAAGGAAGGCACTCCTGTGGGAGATTTTTAGCTTAGTTTGAAGTAGGTAGATCCATATCTAATCTTGGCCCTTTGAGATGGGAAGACAAGCACCTTTAATCCAGGTCCCAAGGAGGAAACACTTTAATCAGATAAACTATCTTTAATTCAGATAATTTGATTTGGGAAATGACACCCTTTTATTCAAGTGGGAGACACACCTTTAAACTGGACCACACCTTCTGCTGCCAGTCTATATAACTAAGACGTAGAGGAAGCTTTTGCTCTTTTCCTGCTTGTTCTTACCTGGCTAACAAATGTATTTCTTCAGTGGCATTAGAGCCTACTTCTTCGGGATTCCAGCATATACCGAAGACTAGACTCACCTGGAACAGCCTTGTGGACTGCACAAACCACTGGATTCTTGGACTTTTCGTTCACAGCGAGCCTTGATGGATAGCTGGACTGCAGCCTGTGAGTCATTCTAATTCAATATACATACGAGAAAGAGAGAAGGGGCAGGACTCTTTCTGTAAGTTCTGTTACTCTAGAGAACTCTAATATAAGACGATCTGGTTCAGATTCCATCTATGGTTGAATATATACGAGACTACCTCCTGAAGAACACACTAGAGGAGGCCATTGATCCTTGATCAGGAGGACTTTGTACACTTGCCGTCCTATGTGTGTAGTTTGCCAACACATGCTTGTACTGCTTCCTGTCTGTGTGTGTTCATGTTGAGTGCTTCCTGGATATTAAGGTTCCTGTGAACCATGGACTGAGGCTGAGCTCACATTAGTGAACAAAGCTCAGAGTCTGAATGGAGCCAGGATTTCTATTAATAGACTGTGAGGTCCTCATGTCCTCTGTACCAGACTGCTGCCAGCAGCTGGTTCAGAGCATCCGGACACTCTGGAGAATGGAACCCATATCACTCTGGTCTAGTGTAAGCATAATGCAAGAGCCCCTTCCAAATTCCTATCAGGAAGTCAATGCCTAGAGCATCCTGGACATTCTCCTCTAGAGAACCAATAATTACTCATGATTAGTGGACGTGTTTTTTAAGTTAAAGGGCTACTATTCTAAGTTTGCTGAAACTGGATCAATATTTGGCTTGTATGCCCAGGAAAAATGTCAATATGGAGACAGCTCATGCAGCCCGGGTGCTCTGTAGACCAGTGAGTGAGACCAGTTCTGTGATGGACATCTGGGCCACCATGTTGTTGTTTGATGTTTGAAAATGTTCTTTGAAAACAAGATACACTTTGAGAAAGCTTTTTCCAAGATAAAAATGGTTCTGTGTAGACATAAAATGGAAGACTTTGTGGCAGCAGAGGCTGGGCGTTATATCATGGGTGAGCCGAGGGTTTGCTTTGGTTTTTAACTTTAAATTTTAATTAATTACTAGCTGATTAAATGTCTGTCTGTGTGGTATGTGTCATGGTGTGTGTGTGTAGACCAGAGGACAACTTGCAAGAGTTCATTCTCTCCTACACGTGGGTCACAGGGTTCAAATTCAGGATGTCAGGCTTGGCACCAAGAGTCTTACCTGTTGAGTCATTTCTCAGGCAGTTTTTGTTGTTGTTGTTGTTGCTGCTGCTGCTGAGACAAGGCCTTGCTATGTGATCCTAGTTGTCTTGGAGCGTTCTAAGTCGACCAAACTGGCCTCTAACTTGTGATAATCTTGCTTCAACTCCCTGAGTGCTAGGATTCCTGGGTCTAGACTTTTTGGTTTGTGTGTGTGTGTGTGTTTATGGTGCTGGAGATCAAATCCAGGGCCTTACACATATGCACTAGGCAAGTATACACCTATACACACACACACACACCATGGCACCTATCACACATTGAGTTTAGCACTATGCTATGTGGGACTGCGTAAGGGTATCTTGGTTCTTGGCTGGGCATGGGCCTGGAACCCCGAGACTCCAAGGAGAAAACAGCTGGAGTTCGGCCATGTCCCCAGAACCCAGGGTCCTGACAAGCAGTCTAATCTTCATGGACCTATATTGTCCAGGAACATAGGCCATTACAGCCCCTCCCAAAGTGCATAGGTAGAGGGTGTGACTACAGGCCTCAGGCCCTAGAGATTTACATACTAATGAAGGTCAGAGGGTGGAGCCAATTAAACATTCTTCCCTGACCCTTCCCACTTCTCCCTCCCTATTTAACTCAGGTCTGCCCTGAGTTTCAGGGGGGAGGTACATCCAGATCCATCCACCACCCACCATGAAAATAAACCCTTTTGGAACCAAGGACTTCCTCGTATCATTGGGGCCTGCCATCACCAAACCTTCCAGCCTTTGGAACTCCAGACCTTTCTCCTGTATGTGGGACCTGCCGCCTGGAAGCCTCCAGGACTCCTCTGCTGTGGCCCCTTTTCCCACAATGAGATATATATATATATTTTAAATTTAGAGAGGGTTTAGCTGTGTAGTTCAACAGTGATCCTTCTGATTCTATTTCCCAAGAAAATTACAGTTGTGTATGCTAAAAGGTTATGTGTGTGATAGTCCCTTGCCCCTTGCCACCCAGTCTCATGCTTGCTAGGCAAATGGGTGTAGCTTGAGCATAGGAGACCTCAAAGCCTGCCCCTACAGTGAAACACTTTCTCCAACAAGGCCACACCTCCTAATAGTGGCACTTCCTATGGGCCAAGCATTCACACACCTGAGTCTATGGTGGCCATACCTATTTAAATCACCACAGATGTGTAACTAACTCAGACCCCAGACAGGGCTTTGCACTCTGAAGGGTCCCTGGTACATTAAATGCATTAGAGTGGATGGTCACCTTGAAATTCTTTATAATTTTATAACTCAATATAAAAACTTATATTTTGTAAGTGCAAGAGGGTTGTGGAGCATGCTGATGTGTGTGTGTGTGTGTGTATTTATGTATGTCTGCTCTATTTTCTGTTTCTTCCACATCTCTGCTTCCCTGGGGTGAGTTTTTGACAACCTGCTTCCTCATCCTTCAGCCCTGGACTCTTCAATATCCTGCTCTGCTGCTCTCCAGTACTGCCAGTTCTTAGCTCCCAGGGTTGAATGTCTTGACCCCACAGCATTGGGACAGGTGGTGGCCGGCCTGCTTTGCTCTGGCAGCAGAATGGGGTGTTCAGTGGGATGATCTAGGCAGGGTGAGCTTTTCCCTAGTTCCCATCCAGGAGGCATCTAATGCATCTTGGCTTATAATATTGAGAATGCAAACCCTTTTTTTTTTTTTTTTCTTTTTCTTTTTTTGGTTTTTCGAGACAGGGTTTCTCTGTATAGCCCTGGCTGTCCTGGAACTCACTTGGTAGACCAGGCTGGCCTCGAACTCAGAAATCCGCCTGCCTCTGCCTCCCAAGTGCTGGGATTAAAGGCGTGCGCCACCACCGCCCGGTGAATGCAAACCCTTAAGAAGGGAAGATGTCCGACTGTTTTCCGGGCATCTGCCAGATGGCTGATGGGAAGAATCCTAATAGTAGCTGGATCCCACATGTGCGCACCCTGCCTGGAGTGCCCACAGGACATTCCTGAGTTAGAGACAGTAAGACATTAAATAGAAGTTTTCGTTTTTAAACCATTCATTTGTTTATTTATTCAGTATATCTATTCTGGGCCTTATCTTGGCACTAGAGATACAAAAGCAAACAAGGCGACATCTAAAGGAGCTCTGGAAATCAGCAAAGAGTAAATACGTAATATCTCTTTTCTCATATTTAAGGGCTTGCATCTTTTAAGATGTTCCAATAACCAGCATTCATTTTATCTGTGCTAAAATAGAGTATTAAAAAGCAAAACAACAAAACTCCTACCACACAAGTCCTGTAATCCCTACGTTTGGGAAACTGAGGCAGGAGACTTGGTGAGAGTTTGGTGCCACCCTGAGCTGCATAAGGATTTCCAGGACAGCCTGGGCTAAGAGAGAATTGCTATTATAAAGCAAAAGACTACCTCACACCATGAGAGCCCATGGCATAAAGGAAGAGCCCTTTTCTGCTTTTTTTTTTTTTTTTTTTTTTTCGAGACAGGGTTTCTCTGTGTAGCCCTGGCTGTCCTGGAACTCATTCTGTAGACCAGGCTGGCCTCGAACTCAGAAATCCACCTGCCTCTGCCTCCCAAGTGCTGGGACTAAAGGCGTGCACCACCACTGCCCGGCGCCCTTTCTGCTTTTTTAAACAAAGGGGCCTACAAGTCCTTAGCTTCTTTCTCTTTCTTTCTTCTTTCTTTCTTTCTTTCTTTCTTTCTTTCTTTCTTCCTTCCTTTTTCATTTTTTTCAGGGCTTTGCAAATTATACACCTAATCCCACACACAGTGCTGAGGCCAGTCAGCTCCTGGTGGTTCTCAAGTCCACAATCAGGGATGTCACATTAATAGTTTGAAATGGCCATACTGATTGTATTAATAACCCAGATTTGGGGCAAATGCTGTAAATCCCCTTTTTTTAGAGCTGGTTGTTAAACATTTACCAGCCTGCCACTGAGCAGAGCACTCAAGTATGGGAAACCTCCTTAACTTGATGTCAAGGTTTTTTGTTTGTTTGTTTGTTTGTCTGCTTTGTTTTTGAAGTTTTTGAAACACAGTCTCCATAATAGCCCAGGCTAGCCTCCCCATGATGTGCTCCTAAGCGCTGAGATCACTGGCATGCACCTAATAGTTTTTATTGGTTATGTTGGGCAGTGGAAGAGAAATAAACAGAAGACAAGGAAGAAAACAGTTTCCTAAGCACAGGCACTGATCCAACCATTTCATCATCTCAGGGGTGAGCAAGCAAGCTCAGAGAGGCAATGGGGTTCACCAAGACCACACACCCACACCCACTGATCTGACATTTGAACCTAGAGTCCCAGCTCTCTGTATCAAAAGGAAGGGCTCATGGGAGCTGCAAATCCCCTGTCTCTTACACAACGTCCAGCACAGGGCTCTGAACTTTCAGGCCATGTAGGCAGGTAGGGGAGTTTAGGGAGGACCCAGAAGTCCCAACCTTTCATCTTGGTCTTCTTTCTGAAGAAGCCTAGCTGAGCACACAGTAGGACAGAATATTGCAGCAGCCACCAAGTAGATCAGAGGTACAAATATTCACCAAGCCAAGGGGCCTCTCAGCCGTGCTATTGGGACCAGGGCAAACAAGTGCATGAGGAATACAGGGGAGGGAGAAGCCCCTTGAAGAGCTTCCCCTGACCCTAGTCTTTTTGTCACACTGCTACGTAAATGGACCCTCATGGTCTCAAGTAGGAAGAAGCCAACTACAAAGCATCTTTTTTTTTTTTTTTTTTTACTGTGGTCACGGAAGAAGAAACAGGCTCACAGAGGGAAAGGGGAGGCAGAAGTAGAAATCTGCCCACAGTACCAGGGGACTCTTCTAGAAATTCACCTTGATCCTGGCTGGCCTGGAAGAGGTTGCTCCTCCTTGGCCTTAGTCCAGCCGTGACCAGTCTTTCCATAGCTTGCTTCCTATACTACCCAGAATCACACAAGAGCCTCAGCCTTTCTCAGCTCCTACCTCAGGAAGCTCTCCTGCCCATAATACCTCCAAAGAGCATACCCCTACTAGCTGGGGTCTAGCCTCTTCTGCACAGCTCCCCACCCCCAATCCATAAGCCTCTTGTCCTCTCAGAATGCACGAGGGACCAGAAGCAGGAAGGATTACGGGTTCTAGTTGCTGCTGTCAACAATTCACGGGGTGACTTGTGGGGCCCTACTCTCTTTGAGCCTTAGTTTCTCTACATTCACCTGGGAACTGAAGTCCTACAGGAAAGACCTGGAAGTGGGCACAGGGCACAGGGCACAGCTGCCAGGGCCCATCAGCACTGTCTAAGCTTGGGATCTGTCCAGATTCGTCATCTAGTCACACACTGGCTTTTACTTGCTCCCCCCCCCCCCCCAGAAGCTTGTCTTTGGCCCCATAGTTCCGCTAGTTCTCCAGGCCTGGTTACAGGACAGAAAGAGGGGTATTAGGTGCTTGCCTTACAGCCCCTCAGAATGTTAAATTCTCCCCATCTACAGCAAACCCCATATCTGTGAAATTGAAGCGCCCTGGGAAATGCTAATCTCCAACCCAACTACCCACCTAAAAGAGGGTTCTGGGCATCCAAAGATGGGCTTCCCACCATCTCTCGTGTGATGCCCTGTGCAGAAACCTTGCTTCTTAGACACACAAGTAAACAGAGCACAATGTGGGGGGGCCACGGGGGACTTGCCACTGCTGCATTAAGCCATTGTAAGGTTCGAACACAGGGCTCTCTAGTCTTGTCTGCTGGGGATAGAAGCTCCTGGCTTTTGTGTTTGATTGTTACTTTGAACTGTTCTGCAGCTCCCACAGAGAACAGGAGGCGGGGCTCAGGGACTTTGCAGAGTCTATCTTGACACAGTCACTGCTCTGGGTCATCAGAGTCTGAAACAGAGCTGACTATAGGTGTAGACGCCTAGTTGGCAGCTGTAGCCGCTGGGCTGTGTATGCCCTGCAGAGCCTGCGGAGCACGACGGTGACTCCGCCCGCGCTCAGGCGGTGCCTGGAGTAAACAAAGGCGCACTGCGCCTGGGGGCTTCTCCTGCAAGCAGAGCAAAGAGTTACATCACAGTTCCCTGAGGGCGCCGCCCTGGCAGCCAGTCCCCGGTGGCCCGCGCTTGCCCATGTCCGAGGGGCAGGCAGCTGGCAAGGTGCCAGGAATGCGAAGCCTTGCAAGTTTTTCTCTTGAGGTTTCCGGGGCTTTGTTGAAACACAGGTTCAGATCCAAGATAGGAGTGTACAGGGTGCTCTCCCATGGAGGCACAAGGACTGCGCCTCAGTTTCCCCATCTGTGAGACAAGGTGGCAGTGGTAGGCTTTCAGGTCTCCCAGCTAAGTATGGAGGAAGCAGCCAGGGCAGGGGCAGGGATGGGCTGTGACCAGTGGCCAGAGGCCAGCTTTGCGTTGTCTACTGAGTTTAGAGGGGCGCTTGTAAAGCCACGTGTCCTAGGACGTACAGCCGTTCCACCCCTTTTTCGGCTCCTTGGTGTGTAGAGCTCAGCCACCACAGAGGAAGCAAAGTTTTGTAGCTTAGCATCCACCTGTTCTCACTTGCTCTGGGCGTTAACCCACTAGCTGTTTTGTGCCAATGGTTGAGTTGGTAAGGTATCGGGTTGCACACCCTGGAGGGAGCTTTCGGATCCACACTGGCAGTTTCTCGGCAGTAGCAAGCTGCTGAGAAGGTGGTGGACACCCGGAGGCTGCTGAACAAGGCACACCTACCATCCCAAGGGACACTTGCTGGGTCTGCACCTGAACGGTTCAATGGGGGTATAGCCAGTATCCAAGTATGACTGCTGAGCACTCAAAAGGTGCTGGAACCCACTCTGGACCTTAAAATCCATGTAAATCATGTTATGGTGAAGATGTCTGAGATTCAGTTGATGCTCCTCCCCTACCCAAAAAAGTGTGATAGGTACTTCTTTTATTTTAATAAAAGAAATTTATGGGGAAGGAGTATCATACATTTCTACTCCTCGGAAGTTTTATGTCCACAAAGAAGACAGAAAGATCACAGACCTACACAGCTAGGTAGTCATGAACTCTCTTATTAGATATCTGCTCTTGCATTCCCATTTGTTTATCCTAAAGAAAAATGTTTTTCCTATTGGTTGCCTCTCCCCCCCCCCTTTACTAAGTCAAATATACAACCCTTTATTAGAAGCCCTTAACTTTAACCAGCTAAAGTTAGCTTCAGGCAGATAAGTGACACACAGACTGTATCCTAGCACTCGGGATCTGAGGCAGGAGGATTGCATGGGTTTGAGGCCAGCCTGAGTTATACAGCAAGATGATGCTACCGTCTCAAAAACCACATAATCATTCCCTTTGTTGGCTGCTATGTGCTTAAGTACATATTTGCCTGTTAATCTGCTTTGCCTACTGAACTTACAGGTCTTTTTTGGTTTTGTTAAGATTTATTTATTTTATGTATGTTGGTACACTGTCACTCTCTTCAGATACACCAGAAGAGAGCATTAGATCTCATTACAGATGATTGTGAGCCACCATGGGGTTGCCGGGAATTGAACTCAGGACCTCTGGAAGAGCAGTCAGTGCTCTTAATCGCCAAGCCATCTCTCCAGCCCCAAACTTGCAGGTCTTAATGAAAGTACACAAGAAGGAGAGGGAGAGTGGTTCTCTCCCCTACAGTAGCTACTACACATGGAAGTTACCTATGTAATTTGACAGGCAAAATAATGTAAAATATCCCCTAATAATTTTAATATTTTGTATATTGGAATGGTAACACTTCGCTAAGTGTTGAAATGATGATTTTTGGGTAAATTGGGTTAAGTGTATTACTGAGGCCAATTTCCCGCTTTAAAAAGAAGCTCTTAGTCTCTACTAGAAAATCTCAAATACCATATGGGCTCATATTATGTTTCCATTGGCTAGAACAGCTGAATGCCGGGTGACCTTGTCTCTTTGGGCTAGAGTTTGCCAAGGAACATTAGCACGTCCGTATTAACTGAGTGCCTCGTGTCCTGTTCTGAGCAGCTTACACAGCAGGTGAAGGAGGGACAGACTCAGTGCCAATCCACAGGTTGCTGCTAAGTCCCCCTCTTGGCCACCTGCTGTCTGGCCTCCCTTCCTCACAGGGCAGTCTGGACAACAGAAGGCTGGGCAAGGGGCTGTGGAGCCTGATAAGGCTCTGGGAGCTGAAGGAAGAAGCTCTACGTAGGCCAAGGATCCTGAGGACAGTGTGGCCAATGGCCAGGAACTCTGGCTGGTCTTTGAGAACGATTTTCATGGCCAGATCTACAAATGAGTCTTTCCTGTACACAGACTCAAGCCTCCCTGCCCAACACCTCCTGGATGATTCTTAAGTGGCAACAAAATCCTGGGCTAACCCTGCCAGCACTGCTGGTTGTCAGAACAATAACGGGCTCCCAGCTCTCCATCCTCTCTGTCACTGTCTATTTCCCAGGCCCTGCTTGATTAAAAGATTTTCTGATAACCGTCCAGAGATGCAGGCTGAGGTCTAAGAAAGCAATCTATCTCAGTCTCTAGCAAAACAAATAAGACAACAGTTTCTGTGGCTGGAATTTCTGGTGCACAGCTCACACCTGGCTTCTAAGAGAGAGAGATGGGTCTGGTTGGTATGACCTGGGTTTAAACCCGTGCAGCTGATATGAGTCTGACAGCTTTACGGTCCTGAAAAGCTAGCCAGACCTGCACGTATTTAAACAACGCTATCTAACATTCCTTCTTCCGCCCATATATAAACTCGCTCACAATAAACAGCCCGGACTCCTAGTGTGCTTGTCGTGCACGAGGTACTATACTAGTGTGAATTCAATTCGCACGTGTCAGTTCAACAACTACCCCACAAGGTGTTACTAAGTGCGGTGCACAAAGGAATAAAAAACGGAAGCACTGAGAGGTCCGGTTGTACTTACCGGTCCCGCAGCTAGACAGGTAAAACAGATTGAAACCTGAGCCTTCTGGCATTGGTGCCTGGGCTCTTGGAATGCCAGAGGATTCACAATGCTTCATTCCTTAACTGTTCCCTTACTAACACGCTTATGATAAACCAGGGACATGTGTTCACAATCAAAAGGTGTCAGAGATTAACCTAAACACACAAAAAATTTATGAGGTGCAAAACTGACCAAACTCATGAGAGAGGAATGGAAAAAAAAAAAAAAAAACAAAAAAACCCAACAACCTGGGAATAACAAATGTTTCCTGTGTCTCTGGCTGTTCGGGTGGTCACAGGGCACAGGGCATAGGGCATGAGTGCAGCTTGTTGAAAGATGAGCCTCAGTAGACGGTGACATTGACTGGCACCCGTTAGACTGGCAAACCACCTAAGCGGACACTGAGGTGGAGACACCTGGGCTGCTGAGGGAGGAGGGCGTGGGCTGTCTTGTCAGAAGTGAGAATGAAAGACAAGAGCATGTCCTTCACACAGGAAAGCAGAGAACTGTGGGGGACAGAGGAACCCAGGAAGACGTCACCAGGCTGCAGCTGGGCTGGTGTGGGGCACAGCAGGACAGGAAGCAGATGGTGGGTCTGTCTTTACCCAGGTTGGGGCTACAAGCCGAATGTGATTTGTCTCTCCAAGGCACGCATAGAAATGTACTTCTTGTTACGAAACAATCAGAGATGAACCTTTAAGAGCCTCATGAGTGTATGACTTCATTCCTGTGATGACTAGATAAGTCATTGGGTTATCTCAAAAAGGTCTATAAAAACTGTTTTGCTGAGTTTGCCCTCCCTCCCCTCTTCCTCTTTCCTCTCTCTCTCTCTCTCTCTCTCTTCCTCTCTCCCTCCCTCCATATGATGTCCTGTGCTACCCCTGACAAGTAGCTGCCCTTCAGCTGCCCCCGTGTAGCAGTGACTAAACTCATGGAAAGAAGAACCATCTTAAAAATAAATGTTACTTCTGCCATTCTTTATCCATAGGTCTCTGTGGGTGGGCAAGGAAGTCCTGCCTAAGAAACGAGTGTGCAGGCTGGCTGAGAATGACACTGTTTGCTTAGAAGAGGGTAGCACACGGCGGCAATCCCAGCACTGAGGATTCATGGGGGTGAAAGGCTGAGCTGCGAGACAGCTCCATGAGTGATTGTTCTGACCTCCCCGAACCCCTGTAACTGCCAGGTGGCCATGGCAGACTGCCTGTAATTCCAGCTTCAGGAGGTGGAGACAGGGGACCCAAGAGTGAGGTAGTTAGCAAGACTAGCTCTGGGTTTCACTGAGAGACCCTGTCATGGTAAAGGAAGTGGAATAGCATCCGGGCTGGCTCCCAATATCAACCTCAGGCCTTCTACATCCAGGTGCATAGACATGCACATACTCACACACATGCAAAACGTGCATATATACACACTTGTATGTAACCACACACACACACACACACACACACACACACACACACACAAATAGAAAAAGTTCCAAGTCATCTTTGGCTACATAGCGAGTTGGAAGCCAACTTGCTAGCTTAGGATACATGAGACTGTCAAGAAAAGGAGAAGAAAGAAAGAGAAAGAAGGAAGGAAGGAAGGAAGGAAGGAAGGAAGGAAGGAAGGAAGGAAGGGAGAAGGAAATGAAAAGATATTCAGGTGTAGCAACTCAAACTTGTAATTTCAACACTAGAGGAGTAGAGGCAGGCTAGCTGGGGCTACACAGTGAAACCCGTATTTTTAAAAATGCACGCGCACGCGCACGCTCTCACACACACACACACACACACACACACACACACACACATGCACTCACGCACTCATGCACGCAATACACACATATGGAGGTTAGAGAGACTATTCAGCTGTTAAGAGCACTGGCTGCTCTTCCAGGGGCCCCAGGTTTGATCTCAGCACCACATGGCAGCTCACAACCATCTGTAATTCCAGTCCCAGGCTCTATAAGTACAAGACACACACATGGTGCACACACATACGTACAAGCAATATACACACATGCATAAAATAAAGAAAAATGTAAAAAGGTATAAAAGGAATAAGTATATGTATATACATATACATATGTGTATATATATTCATCTTTTTGAAAGATGAACCACAGTAGAAGAAATCTCAGGGTGGTGTGTGCTACGCTACATCCTTCTCTACCCATGAGCCTTTGCACAAGATAGGTTTGTAGTGCCAGTGATGAGGGGCTAAGGGCCTGAAGGGGAATCCAACTGGAGAGGCGCGGGTTTGTGGGCCATTGGTACAGGGCAAGTTGTTAGCTGGAAAGCCTGCAGAAACAACTGAGATCCTGCCATCCTCAGAGTTACTGAGAGAACATGGGCTTCTGCCAGACATAGTCTGGGCAATGCCCAAGTGTGTCCAACCATGGTGGCATCTAGTCCCTGAAATGCAGTGCAAGAGCTCTGTGGGCTGGCACAGGTTCCTAGTGGAGTCTGCTGAAAGCTAAGCCGCCCACACTCTCAAACAGCAGTCACTGTCCCATACGATGTGTGGTGCCAGGTCCTCCTGAGTCAGGGCCCTTCCAGCCTCCCAAGGCCTCGTCCTGACTCCAAGCCCAGCCTCTGCCACTTGGTAGGGCCAGCCACACCTATCCTTCCTGGGTGGCCGGTCTCAGCCCATGTATGTAATCCCTGGGACTTCAGAGGCACAGAGATGGGCCCATAACAGGGCCAGGCCATGTACTTTCCACACAAAACTTGATTTTGTTAATCAGGGTCATTTACTTATTGTTTCTTAAATTCTACCTTCCTTTCCTCGAGTTTTTGAGACAGGATCAAACACCGCAGCTCGGCTGGTCTGTAAGTCACTGTAAGTCACCAGATTGGCCTTGAACTCTCAACAGTCCTGCCCCAGCTTCTGGTGTGGAATTACTGTTTTATTTTCTTAAGAAGTAAATTTTTAAATGATTTATTTTTTATTTTTTGGTTTTTCAAGACAGGGTTTCTCTGTGTAGTCCTGGCTGTCCTGGAGCTCACTCTGTAGACCAGGCTGGCCTCGAACTCAGAAATCCGCCTGCCTCTGCCTCCCAAGTGCTGGGATTAAAGGCGTGAGCCACCACTGCCCTGCCATTTTAAATGATTTTTAAATGTCATGTATATTGATCTTTGGTTCACATGTACATCCGTGTGAGGGCATCCTGTCTCCTGAAACTGGAGGCACAGACAGTTGCAAGCTGCCATGTGGGTGCTGGGAACTGAATGTGTGTTCTCTTCATGTATAGTATATACTCTTAACCTCTGAGTCATCTCTCCAGCCCTCCCTCTAAGTATTTTTATTTTTTATATTACAGGAGATGAAACTGAGGCTTGAGGGGTGGCTAGGGCAAAACCCAGACTGGATAAACTTCTTTCTTTAGCTTGAGGCTGGTACAAGGCTGCCTGAGTTTGGACCCTCAAGTGGAAGAGGAGATGGGGTAAACAGAAGTGCCTGTGAGCTGTAGAGCCCTCAGGGAGAGGAGAGGGGGGCTTGGAGGGATAGAAAACAAGGAACTCGGAACAAGGGTGGGATATGAAGGAGACAAGATGTCCTTTAGGCTTTGCAGAAGCCAGAGTCTGAGCAGGTGAGGCTAGGTGGGCAGGTGGCTAGCAGTATCACCCTGCATCGAAGTCCCCACAGAAAGTGATTGAAATAGCTGTTGGGACACTGATTTACACTTCCCTCTCCTGTGGAAGAGAGTGAGGAAACTAAGCAATCACCTATCCCTAGAGGGTTTCCAGGGGAAGGGCCAGGCTTGACAAGCAAGTAAGTCAGTCTCCTCCAAGCCCTCCAGCCCCATCCTCTCTCTCTTTCTCTCTTCTCTCTCTCTCTCTCTCTCTCTCTCTCTCTCTCTCTCTCTCACACACACACACACACATATCATAGAGATAGGATCTCAAGTAGTTCAGGCCTATTTAAAACGTTTATATAGCCCAGGCTAGCCTAAATCTTTTATGTAGTCCAGGCTAGCCTTGAACTCTAATTCTCCTGCCTCTGCTTCCTGAGTGCCGGGATTACAGGTGTATGTTCAGTTAGTTGTTTTTTAACCTCTTTTCCATACCTAATGAGAAAGATGAAGTAGGCTGGTGAGATGGCTCAGTAGGTAGGGGCACTTAGTATCTAAGCGTGTGGAATATGGTTCTGGACTCTCAATGGAAGGAGAATCTAGTTTCTGAAAGCTAGCACCAACCCCCACATAAATAAAACTTGGGAAAAGGAACCATTTTTCCCCCCTCTAAATAAAAGAAAGGTGAAATGTCTCCACTGTAGAGAAGAAACTGGGGCCAGCTGTATCCAGGCCTTCCTGAGGTCACAAACTTGGTTGGGGTACAGGCAAAATGCAAACTAGAAGCCGGGCGGTGGTGGTACACGCCTTTAATCCCAGCACTTGGGAGGCAGAGGCAGGCGGATTTCTGAGTTCGAGGCCAGCCTGGTGTACAGAGTGAGTTCCAGGACAGCCAGGGCTATACAGAGAAACCCTGTCTCGAAAAACCAAAAAAAGAAAAAGAAAAAAAAAAAAAAAAAAAAAAAAAAAAAGCAAACTAAATAAACTGGCTATAGACATGACCCCTAAAGCAATGGATGCCAGGAACAGGCTGGGGGAGTACTTTTGTGGGTGGGCAGTGGTGATTGGTCGGCCCCACCAATCACCTTTCTCCTAGTGTCTGCTTACTTTCAGGAGAGCGAAGGGCTGGGGCCTTTCTAGGGACTCTTCTGCTTTTTTTCTGGTTAACTAATACATGTACTGTGGACAACCCACAAAAGTTTCATACACCTGCCTGAGGTAGACCTGCAGAGGCTGGTGATGGGGGAGGGGGGAAGGAAAGAGAGGACAGAATGGGGGAGGGGGAGAGAAGGGGAAGGAGGGAAGAGGGGGGAAAGGGGAAGATGGGCCTATTTGAACATTTGTCCCTCATTATGATCTAAAAGACATAGGTCCATGGAGGTGGGAGGGAGGGTAGGCAGGAAGACTGGAAAGGCCACACAGGGGTGAAGGCCTTGAGAGGGGCAGAAAATTCCCTCAACGGGCTCTTTTGAATGTCCTAGATCACCCGGTCTCTAACATGCACATGTACACAAGCTGTGAGGGCCAGCCGGGCTCCTTCCCTACCCTCTAAGTTAACGTACTGCAGGAAACACCAAACACAGCTGTGACCACTCTGTGCTCTAGATGATCTCACGCCATCTGTTTAGCAATCCTGAGCAGTAGGTATCCTATCCACTGATTTTTAAAATTTATTATATATTTTTTGAGACAGGGTCTTATAACCTAAGGTGACTGGGAATTCAGTATGTTCCCGGGACTAGCCTTGTACTTACACAATCCTCCCATTTCTAACCCCTAATTTATGAGGTTACAGGTATAATACACCTATGTATGTATGTACATATGTATGTATATGTATGTATGTATGTTTGTATGTATTTTTGGTTTATTTAATTTGTTTGGTTCCACCAGCTTCAGGCTGAGTCTCATACTCATAAATTGAGCCTCAGGGTGATGGAGTGACTCACCCAGGCAGCACAGATAACAAGCAGAGGTGGGATTTGAATCCAGGAAGACAGACAGTAATCTCACAGCCCCTTAGCATAGATTGTGAGTACCCTGACATCTCCCTGGCCCTCAGCTCCAGGTGTTTTCACGTTTGGGGCAGCCTGCCTGCTTCATGAGGCCTGTTTTGACTCATCGAGTTCTGAGAAAGCACACCCCAGGCCAGAGCTCTGTTGGGGCTACAGTGGGAGCATTCTATCCCCATTGAGCCTGAAGCAAGGGCCAGACAGCCAGGGATCCTTGGAAGTCTACAGGGGTGGTTGGACATTCAAGGTTCGGTGGGAGTCTGCCTGAGGAATGGTTTGTACTGTGGGCCCAGAAGCTTCCTTAGTCTCTCATGTCCAAACCTTTCTGTATTCACCAACACTTCCTAGGGCTGCCCATAGCTTGGCTGGGCAGTACACACATATCGCCAGGTACCTCAAATGTTTCCATTGGCCTTTGCCTTCAAGGGTTTCACACCCGCCCCTTCATGGGCTAACGGGGCTCACAGTCACAGACGGGGTCCGGCTAACCAGAGTCTGACACTTCTGCTCCCTATTTGTTGTGGTTAGTCTGTCAGCATGAAGGGTCCAGAGCTGCAGGTCGCAGGAAATCCTTGTGGTTTTCCGGGGAGGTTCATTTGGAAGATATAGCATGGGGCAAAAGGGGTTGTGCCAAGGTACCCTTGACTGTGGGGGTGCCCTGCTGACTGCCACTGAAGGCAAAGAACTCAAGGCCTTTGGTACCTGCTATGACTGGCCTACTATGTGTCCTGGCCAGTGCATTAGAACCAGGACATAATGAGGACAGAGCTGGAACCCAGGGCTGGAATTAGAATGACTGAAGGGAGGGTGGTGGGCCGCTCAGCTGTGGGGCAGAAGGCTCTGAAACAGAGGGGCTGGAATGATTGGCACCCACTGCCCTTGGCTCTGAGCCTCTGGAGGAAAAGGAAAGGCTTGGGACTGTGGTTTTGGCTTCCTGGCATTCCTGCTGTGATTCAAAAAATGTCTTCTCAGAGAAATGAAAGCAGACTTCAATTCTCACCTCCTCTGAGCCCAGCCACCCCTAGTATGCCAGCAGAAAGTAGAGTCCAGGACGTGGACTCTGATTAGCCCTAGCCTGCCTGCCTTGTTATTCTGGGTGAGTCAGAATTCTGATCACGGGACTCCCCTCCACACACTTTCCTACAGTCAAGGTTTCTTTAGAGCGGACGATGATGGCATACGCCTGTAAGCCCAGCACTCTGGAGACTGGGGCAAGGAGAGTGCCATAAGTTCGAGGGCAGCCTGGTTCACAGTGAGACTGGCTAGTGCTATAACCAACGAAAAAAGTACATGCGCTGGGGTTTGGAGACCAAAAAAAAGGAACCCCAAATTTCAGAGCTGAGTGGAGACTTAGGATTTGAACCTTGTTTTGGCTCAGGAGCCCCACCTGTACCCAGGTATCCCTGAGAAGGCCCTTGCTTCTCTGTGGGCAACACCAGTGGCTTTGGTCTCTGGTAGCTAATGCAGCAAGTTTCTATTCACGGGACTTTCCTGGCTGAGCTCTGCAGCCATAGGGGAGCTGCCTGACTCCTGCTACCGGGGCTCTAGGCTCAGGGTCAGCAAAGGCTTGCCTTTCAGTCTGTGGGCCTTAGCCTGGCGTGACTTCCTGTCCAGCTGGGTCCCCTGTACCTCTCACCCTCCTGTTCAGAGTGGTCATTTAGCCCTGGCATGTCCCATTATTCCCTGAATCTGAACAATACTCTGTGGCTTCCCACTACCCCATGTGACTTCTCTCCCTAACTGCCCTGGATCTAAGAAAGATGGAGGGAGGGAGGAGGGGGACCAGGTGCTTCCTTCAGATGCTTCTGTCCTCCCCTCTGGTGATGCCTTTTGTGACCCTCTATGGAGCATACGGCTATTACTTTACCTTTTTTTTTTTTTTTTTTTTTGAGTCTGGGTCTTGTGTAGCTCAGGCTAGCCTTGAGTTCACTGTGCAGCTGAAAATAATCTTGAAATTCCTAATCCCTCTGCCTCCATCTCCCAAATTCTGGGATTAGAGGCATGTGTTACCACACCTGATTTATAAAAGCTAGGTATCGAACAGAGGGCTTTGAGTGTTAGGGTAAGCACTTAACTAAATGAACTATGTCCCCGGGCCAAGGCTGTTCTGTTAGTATTCCTGTTTGAGAGAGGAACCTTGAGCTTAGAAAGGAGATGTCTCCATCAGCCCTTCCCTCAGACCCACGCTCTGTGTCATGATGCCTACACTATCTCTGGCAGCAAAGTCTTTCTGCCTTGATAGGCCTGGAACTCTCCACCATTGCCATAGTCCCCCAAGTATGCCAGAATTATTTGCTTGGATACCCCGCCCGGTCCCCGTGCCTTGTGTCTCTTCAGCCTGGCTGTAAGGCTGGAGTGGGGGCACTCAGCCAATTCCTTCAAGGGACTGTGAGGTCAAAGGCTGTGATTCAAGAGAATAAGGGGTCACCAAAGGGTAAACAAAACAAGGGCAAGTAGTCATTGCTGTCTGGCCAAACTAACTTCTAAACCTGAGCTGTGAACTGACCTGGAACCTTTGAGAGTATCTATCTACCACTTAGTGACTTGTCCCCCACTGGGTTTAGGCTCTCTCCCAGATCTGCCATCTCCTTGACACCCCAGCTACCTGAGGTCAGCAGATAAATTAGCAGCAAAGCTGTGGGAGGCTTTGGGTGTTTTGTCAGGGTCTAGGAGGTGCTTAAGTGGGGATCTTCTCTCTCCTAGACCCTGTACCTGCTTCCTCAGGGAAATTTTCAGTCTCTTGCTATATGCTGAGAGGCACCTGAGGAGGCAGGGAGACTGACTGGGGCCATACGGGCCTAGACTTGTAGGACTCTGGGCCCTGAGGTCATGGAGACCTCCTGAAGCCCCTTCCCAGGGGAGCTGTTCAGAGGCAGACAGGCCTTGATGAGGTGCTAATTGCTGAGGTAATTGGAGCCAGAGCCGAACTACAGATGGCTCAGACGACAGGAGCTGGGGCTGCACAAGGAGACAGGAGGAGGCTACTGGAGACAGAGGGAGGAAGCCCAAGCCCAGAACTGTTTGTTCAGGGAACGTTGGTTAGAGATGACCAGCCACTTTGAGATTCATCCTTGTCTCTACACCTCTGTCCTGGCCTGGGTTTTCTCTTTGTGAAAGTATGTGTGTTCTGTGGCCACTGCTTATTGAAATGGATTTGTAAGCCTTTGGGGGAATAGTAGTCTGCTGGACAGGGAAGGGACCAAGGAGAAGGGCGGAGCCCAGGCCCTGGCAGGCACAGTGCTGGGTTGGGGTTGCAGTCTCTTCTATTCTATTTAGCTCATGGTTCTAGGAAGCCGGAAGTTCAAGCTGGCGCTGGCAGCTGCTTGACGCTGGATAAAAGGGTCTTCCTGGGGTACCAGTCGTGAAGGACACCACATGGCACCATAAGCAAGCTTGTCCAAGTCTGCTGCTCTGAGAGCCGTTTACTGTCAAGAGCCTGTTTACTGTCTGTGAGTAGATGGAGCCACTCAGTGCAGAGCTTTCCGGATCCAACCACCCCAAGCCTTAAGGTCCCATCTCCAGTACATACATTTGGAGAGGAAGCCTCCAATATGTGAAAGAATAGATTTGCCAAACAGCAGTAAAACCAGAACAACCACAGGGGATACCACTGAACTGGGATGTTTCTGATGTGTGAGTCTGTGTGTGTGTGTGTGTGTGTGTGTGTGTGTGTGTGTGAGAGAGAGAGAAGAGAGACAGAGACAGAGAGACAGAGAGGACAGAGACAGAGGAGACGAGACAGAGACAGAGACGCCTATTGTAACCCTGGCCAGGACTGGGTCTTATCCCTTTAAGACTGCCGGGGGCATGGCCCTGTGCTATGACTATGGAGGCCTCCCTCAGGCTGGGGAGATTAGGTTGGCTGCTCTCAAGACACAGGTTGGAGGGACTCTGAATTATCTTCCTACTCTCCCCAGATGCCCCATAGTCCACCATTCTGGCACAAATAAGCCATAGTGCCCTGGCCTTAGGGAGGAATTTGGCTACTTGAGCTAGGCTTCAGCTCCCAGGCAGGACAGCATGGGCTGTCACTCACATTGGCCCCTGCCCTGCTCTACAGCCCTGTTGACTCTCCAGGGTACCTGACCACACACTGCACTCTCTGGTCCTTAACTGCCTCTCTGTCCTTTGGTCCCTTTATGTCAAACTCTTTCCACTCTGCAGGCTGCGTTCCATAAGCATCTCAGATTGTTTGACTCCCTGCTGGAGCTCCCAAGTTCTGCCATGCCTGCTGACCACAGAGAAAGGGGAGGTTAACCCCTGCCTCCACCAATGCCTGCTCCTTTCTCTTTCCTTTGAAGAGGCACTGAGGGCTAATGAGGTTATGGGGAGGGAAGGCTTGAGTGGTAATCAAGGTTTAGTAAGTCTGTGATGCTAATAGCTCAAACTTTATGGGTCCCTAATTCTGAGCCAGGCATCATGCTTTGTATTTTCTTCCCAGCATGCCTCTGGGGCGAGAAGTTTTCTTATCTCCATTTCCAGGAAGGAAACAGAGACTCTGAGAGGCCAGGCAATGGATCTCTTGTCACACAGCTCACAAGTGACAGTCTGGGGACTTCAAAGCCACTACTCACAATGGTGTGGGGAGGGGTTGTTATTATTATTATTATTTTTTTGTCAACCCGTTTCCTTCCCCCTGTTCCCTCCCTCCCTGCCTGTTATCTTCTGCCTGGTGAGTTTGCACCATTCCTTCAACCCAGGGGTCCAATTAGGGGACTCCCCCAAGGAGGCCGCTGAGGCAATCCCTGCCCCTAGGGGGCCTTCCTGAGCTAAAATTTTAATTAGCTGTCACTGCTCTTCCTAAAACTCTGACCTGCCTGTGGCTATACCAACCCAGGCTGCTTGTAGGGACACAGTTGAAATGCCAGGTAGGAAGGGCGGCTTGGTCCTCTGTCCTACCACCTCAAGATTGCTATGTTTAATCTAGCAAATGGATTAATTAAATGAATGGATTAAATGGCTTAATCCATTAATCAGATCAAATAAATGAGTTACTATTTTTAAAAAAAATTAACTCCATGCCCCTGCATAGAAAAGGCGATCTCCTTGTCAAATTAGAAAAACAAAACAAACCAGGCAGGAAGTGGAGAGGTGCATGAGATGACACATTCTTGGTCACTTGGCACATGGCCAGCACCTAGTAGATATCAGCAGGGCTTACTTCCCTCCTCCCTACAATGTGGGAGACTGGATATTGAGCAACGAACAGGGACCAAGCCGAGCTGTGCAACGATGCTGCCTCCAGCATCTTACACCCTGAAAACTGGGACAGGGCCATCAACCCATGTAGTCGAGGAGGCCATGGAGGCTGAGAGGCCACCAGAATTTCTAAAGCCAGCCAGGCAAAGCAGTGAATGCCTGTAATGGAAACACTCAGGCTGGCACAGGGGGAGACAAGTTCCAGGACAGATTATATAGTGAGACCCTGTCTCAAAAAAACAAATTAAACAAAGGCATGCTAAGACCATGCAAGTGTTAAAAAAGCAAGGTGGACTTTCTATTTAGAGCTTAAGACCTATATACTGCGAAATGTGATTCTTTGTGTCTCTTACCTCAGCCACAGGGTTGTAGTCCATAAAGACAGGGTTATCTCTCTAGTCCAGAAATGGGGAGAAGTGCCCCCTCAAACTCTAGAAAGATTCAAGGCTTTGAGTGTGATGTGTGGGTTAAGGGCTCAGAGACCCTCTTCTTGGTCTGTGAGTTTCTAAACTGACGTAATGACAGGGAGTTTCCAAGGCCCCATGCTGAAACCTTTGACCATGACCCTGGTCGCCGGCCTGGTGACCTTTCCCCCCTACCCCTCACCCCTCAGCAGCCACTCTGTTCTGCCAGTCCAGAGCCAAGCTCTTCTTGGATCTGGTTGCTAAGTAACCAACCCTAAGTGACAGAAACCCCAGCAGGCCACTAATGAGGGGACAGCAGCCAGCCTTAGGAAGACCTGAAAGACAGCTCCCTGGCTTGCCCATGATAGGAGGGGAGGTGCCTTACTTAGCACTAGGGCAAGGTGCATCTCAAGCTAAGAAGGAACTGGGTTGGCAACCCCCCTTCAAACCTTTGAACTAGGGCTGGGGGGAAACTTTCTGCTCAAACCACCATCCTGGAAATAGCTGTCTGCTCTTGCGGGGGTGGGGGAGGCACCTGGGCTGGGGGAGGGGATTCCTGGAGAAAGACTTGGGACAGGGAAGAAAGTGATGGGGCTGGGGCAGGGGACAGGACCTGAGGAGAGAAAGCTCCCACAACACTAATGGGGAAGGGTGTCGCCTCTCCCTCATGGAGTCCCCCTTCTCAATACACACTCCAGCTCCAGGCTGATGGCCTCCCTGGTGGGGAGTGCAGGGTACAGGAGGAACTCGGTCAGATTTTGTTGTTTTGTTGTTTGTTTGTTTGTTTTCATCCTGGGTAGAGGCAGAAAGATGGAGAGAGACGGGGGTGGGGGATCTGTGAACAGGAGGGAAACTTGCTGTGTAGACCACCGGCCTCAGAAGATGTGGGTTGTAAACCCTCCTGCCTGATACCCTGGGCACAGAAGTGGGCCGTCTGGGTCTCGGTTGCCCTGTATTGGCCTGAAGCTTGTTAGTATCTGAGAGGCTGAAGAGAGAATGCAGATTTCAGAAAAGTGTGGCCAGGTGGGTTTTTCTTGCCACTCGTAAGACAGGAGCTCACTCTGTAGTCCAGGGTCTCCTGGAACTTATTATATATCCAGACTAGCTTTGAATTCATAGTGACCCTCCTGCTTCTTCAGTCTTCTAGTGCTGGAATGAACAGGCCTGAGTTTTTCTGACTTTCTTTGCTTGAAAATATGCAGAATGCTTCTGTATTAAATTGTGATTCCATAGCCTAGGCCGGGGTTAATCCTATGCCAACCACTGCATCCCAGCACTCAGACAGACTCCTGTCTTGGAGGAGGTCCCTTCCCTGGTCTCACTGGGGAGCTGGAAGCCATTTGAGCACAGGGAGCTCATACTGGGAAGGAAGCAGTTCTGGATCTATGCAGTCCCCCCCGCCCCCCAAAGATAGTCCAAACCAGCCTAGAGATCAGGGACGGCATCCTGGAGGGGGCTAGACTTAGTTAACAAAGACTGACTAGAAGCCAAGGCATGTAAGATTGCCATGAACTTTAGTTGGCTCCCTGGGTCTGCTGCATCAGGCAGCCAGAGAGGGACAATGGAGGGGACAGGCAGATCTAGACTGGGGACCACAGGAGACACTGAGACTGGCAAGAGATTGCGCCCCCTCCCTGTTTCCTGCAGGAGGCAGACTCCGTTTGCCAGCATGCCTTTGGAAAACAGCTTACCTCACTCAGTTGAGACCCCAGGCCCTAAGCCTCCTAAGCTCTGGGCTGGTGCTCTCCCTAAGGCGCTCTGAGCTCAGACTAATGGCGCCAGCACAACACAACTTCAGGCGGTTTCTGCAGACCATCAGATGCACCCGAGCCTTCTCTCATGAGGGTTTGGAGTCCTGCAGTAATTCCGAGAGGGGAGATCCTAATCCTCTATGTACTGGCTCTGAGGAACAGTGCCCCAGCCTCCACCATGCCCAGAGCAAGTGGCTCCGGGCTCACTGTGAACTCAGGAGTGAGGTCATCAGAGCTGTGACATGTCATAATTCTGCCCTTTGGGCCGATGTGCAAACTGAAGTAAAGGTGTTGCTTAAGTCACACAATTCAGAAGGGCAAACCCAGTTCACTTGACTTTTGGGGGGTGGGGGAGAAGGAGTCTTCCCTGAACCCCTGGTCCTGCTACCTTAGCCCCCCCCCAAGTGCTGGGATTACAGCCATCTGTCACCATGTACGGCCATACCTGGTGAGTTTGCCTGCTTCTCAGATTCTTACTTTATCTGATTTAAGTGGGACACTATTAAGTGTCTGGCATGGAACCACCTCCGGTGCAGGAGCTCCCGGGCGGGATGCATTGCCTGTGTTTTCGGTTCCTCTGGTTTGCTGCCTGCTTGTAGGGTGGCTTCCATCACGGCCTCTAGACCTCTGAGGAAGGAAAGCTATTTGTAAATAGCGGGCATGACTTCATGAGTGGGAGGGGACGTTATTCATAACCATAACATGACATGCTGCCGTTCAGGAAGCTGACCTTTCACCCTTACTTTTCTATGGAGGCGTCTGTGGGGGTGGGGTGGGAGGGAGGATAGGGGAAGGGGCAGAGCTGGGATGGGGCAAAGTAGAACCCTCTTAGAACTTGTCTGTTCTACTTTTGCATTGTGTGTGTGTGTGTTAGACAGATTGTCACACTGTAGCCTAGACTGGCTTGGAACTCACTGTGTAACTCAGACCTATTTAGTAGATCCCTATCTCTTAGCCTCTTTTTTTTTTTTTTTTTTTTTTTAAATGTGCACCACCACACCTGGCCTTGTTCATGATTTTATTTTTTAAAGATTTATTTTGTGTGAGTACACTATCACTGTCCTCAGCCACACCAGAAGAGGGCATCCAAACCCATTACAGATGGTTGTGAGCCACCATGTGGTTGCTGGGAATTGAACTCAGGACCTCTGGAAGAGCAGTCAGTGCTCTTAACTGCTGGGCCATCTCTCCAGGCCCTCTCTTTGCCTTCTGAGTGCTCAGACTCCATGTGCCAGACTTCAGCTTTTCTACCCACCCACCCCCACCCTGTGCCCACATGTTAAACTCTTCCCATTTCTGCTCCCACTTGGTGACTTCCAGACAAAACATCACTATCTCCCCAAGGCCACAGTGTTAAGAAAGACTCATGGGGCCTCTCCAAGTCACTTCGAAAAGCCTACCTTCATCTGCTAGGGGCCCTGCATATGACCCTCAGGGCAGAGAGGGAAAGGCCAAAGCCAGAGACTTCAGGAGTCCACAGTTGCCTGGCGCTCTGCAGAGTCTCCTCTGGATTCTGATACTGCAGCATATCGGCAGGTGGCTACTTGGTTCTTTTGTGCTGAGTAAGTTAAGGCCTGGGAGTTACAAAGTGGCTCTCAAGTCCTCTATACTATGCCCTTGTTTTGGTGATCCAGGGTGTTTGTGGTGTCAAAAAGGAATAGACACGGTGATTAGAGGGACAGCTGTCTTTATGTTAATGAATTGAGACAAAATAATGGGGCTGCAGTCTCAACTGGGCCCTAGGGTCTTGTAGGCTCATCCTGGCATGATTGGGGTCCTCCTTGGGCCTACAACCTGAGTTCTAGACCACAGGAGCCAAGGGCACTGTCTTCCTCCCAGTCACTCCTAACAGCTTGTCAGGAGTGGGAGCAGATGATACGCAGAAGGGAGGGAAGGGTAGTTGGTGATGTGTGGGAGTAGGAAACAATATCCCCTTGAGAAAAGGCTGGGCCTGTCAGATTTGGCATGACCCAGAGCTGTCGGGGCACAGATGCACCTTTCTGAAGCTAATGCGTGTAAGAACTCGGCACCCTGGGCTTCTGTCCCAGCCTGCAGTGTGACTGGGAAAGCCCCAAACCTCAGACTCTCTCCTCTATTTGTCTAGCCTCTATTTGTAAAACAATCTTCCAGCTCTAATCCAAGAGACAAACCTCCCCCCTTCTCCTTGAGTGACCTCACTTCCTTTTCCTAGTCCTACCTGGAGCCCAGCCCCTCCTCCTCAGCTCCACACCTGTGCCCTCAGCCCCGCTTTGCTCGGATTCCGGCAGTCCTGACCTGTGGGTCAAGGTGGTGTCCCATAAACTCGTTTTGATCTGTATGGTGTTCAACTCTTCTCCCTCACTGTGTGACCCTGCCTTGCCCTTTGGGCAGTCATGGAACTGCGGGGGGTCAGATTTCTTCCAAGAAAGAAGTGCTAGCGCTAACCAGGAGGGCTAATAGAGACAACGGGGTTTCCCAGCCCCTTTCTGCAACACATCATTTTGGCTAGGGATGCTTCATCCCATCAGCTTTCCAGGCTGCGCATGCTCCGACCGGTTCTGGTGAGGGAGCTTTGCCAGAAAGGTTCAGATACCTACCAAGGCCGCTTGGCAACCCCTCCAGTGTCTCATTCCTGGTCCACTCCAGATCATAGAGCCCCACCAGGAGCTGAGATACACTTGTCTGTTTGCCTCATATGTCCTTCTTAACTTCCTAATGCAACTTGTTTGTTGAGGAAGTCAGGGCTGCCTTGAGATATCCTTTAACATTTTTAATTGTCTTGCTAGGGCTGCGTGTGGTGGTCCAAGCTTTTAATCTCAGAACTCTGAAGGCAGAGGGTGGTGTCTCTCAGTTGAGTTCAAGGCCAGCCTGGTCTACATAGAGAATTCCCAGACAGCCACAGCTATATAGTGAGACCGTCTCAAACAAAACAAAGCAAAAGCAAAACAAAAAAGGATTGCTAGGGAGCCCAGGCTCAGCAATTCCCCTGCCTCAGCCTCCCACACCCCAATTTATGTGCCATACATCTTTTCGAAGCCTGGTGGCCCTATTTCTATGAGGCAGAGTATCACTTCTACAAACGAGGAAACTGAAGCGCTACGACGTTAAGTGGCAGGTCCAAGGTCACATGGCTAGAAAGTAGCGAGGAATGAATGATCTAACGGAATGACTGAAGGAGGGCTTACGATCGCCCTCGGGGCAGACGTTTGAGGAGCGCGGCGAGCGAAGGCGCTGCACAAAGCCAGAGGCCGGGTCGCGGGAAAGTTGGTTCCACTCAGGCCTTCGGCACGGGAGGGCCCAGGGAGCGCAGGCTCCCAGAGGCACAGCCGGGTTCTGCCCCCACCCAACGGCCCGCCCCGCCCCCGCTCCGCCCCCGGCCCGCCCCGCCCGGGACCACAAACGGCGCCCGGCGGCAGCGCGAACGGCAGCGCGGAACGTCGCTCTGGGCTAGTTGCCTGTCGCGACTTCCCGCGCAAGGCCGGCCCGACAGGGACCCGCAGCCTAGGCGGCGCTGGAGGATGCCGCTGCTACTCCGGGTGGCGGCCGCTAGAAGCCTGGTGCTCTAAAGGTAGGAGCTCGCCTACCCGGCGGGCGCGGAAACTGGGCCGAGTTTGCGGGCGGCGCGTGGGCAAGGGGCGAGTGGCCCTGCCCCAGGGCGCCCCTACCGGCCGGCCCCAGGACCGAGCCGGGGACCGGGGCCCAGGTGCTGAGGCTTCAGGCGGTCAGACTGCGGGGCCCGGTCGTACTGCTGCCCGGACTTTGCCAGGACTTGGATGCTCCCTGGGCCTGGTAGAGCCCCGGAGCCCCGGCAACGCCTGGGCGTAAGGGCTGGCGACGAGTCAGGAGGATCCCTCGGGCCTCTCGCGGGCCAGGCTCACGCGGATTGCCGGGCGCCGATTCGGGGTGGGGGTGGGGGTTGGGATTGGTGGCGGCAGGCGCTGAGGTGCCGCGGGGCCGCGGACGAGCCCTGTTGGAACAGCACCGCCTGCGGTTTCCTAGCCACTGCTTGACTCACTATCTGGCCGTAGCCCAGGCTGGCGGGATCGCCCTGAAGGAGGTGGCTGCCCGGACTTAGGCTGGACGCCCCCCCCCCCAACCTTCTGGACCTCAGTGCAGTCTGCGGGCGTCGATCCGTGGGGGTTCCCAGCGCGAACCTCCTGGCTTTCACACGTGTGCCTGAGCTAAGGGAGAGCACAGTTGGGCGGCGGGGGGCATGTGTTGCAGATTCGGGCCATGCATGTACGTGCAGGAACAGCTTTGCATGCGTGGCGGCGGTCTGTGTGTCAGCCTGCTGGGGTGCACGTGCGTTGCAGAGCCGCGGAGAGAGAGGCTTGGGGACACCCGGAAGCCTGGTGTAGCGGTGGGGCGCCAGTTCCCTACTGAAGCCGGCTGGCTGTGAGCCACTGGCACGAGGGTCACGGGCGGGCCGGGAGAGGGCAATTACTAGTGGAGCATCCAGAGACCCTTTCTCTTAAACTGGGAAGCGTGGGCTGCCCCACTTGGAGTGTCTAGAGAGCTCAGGGCCTCAGCTGGCAAAGTTTTTAGAAGACCAGTGTCTATTAGAGCTGAGAGGATACTGATGCCGGCCTAAACTTGGCTGGGATCGCGCTCTTCTTGAGGCTCCGAGGATGTGACGTGGAAGTGGGAATGGACCCACGGAGTTGTCTGTCTCCCTCGTGGAAAAGCAGGAGTGTAGGCGCTTGACCCTGCTCTGGGTTCTGGCTGAGGTTAGAACTAACTCATCTAAGAAGTAGTAGAACTTGACATCTTCAGGGAAGACCTGTGGCACGACCTTCTCCAAGTGCCTGAGGCTACCTTGGTATCCGGAAACAAGGCACCTTCTTTTTGGCTACTCTCTCAGTGGGGGTAGCCTCCGCTAAGGGAGCTTTCCATCATACAGACGGCATTATGTTAGCTCCGCACCTTTCATAGTCTTGGGCTGCTTGTTGGAACCCTCACTCCTCCTACAAAGACGGTTGAGGGTCCCAGGTGGTTGGTTCTCAGGAAGTCTCCAGGGCCAAAGGGCACGGGTTGGGCTGAGCCCTGGAGAGGAGGACCCTTGAGAGGGGCGGTTAGAGCAGGTCCCAAGGGGCATTGGTGGAGGTGAGACCAAAGGCAGCCCTTAATTAACCCAGACCTCCCCCAAGGATAGAGTGGGCTTGGTACCCTCTGAGCCATGCAAGCCTTGTGGTGCACCGAGGCAGGTAGATCTCTGTTGAAGGCCATTTTGGTCTGCATAGTGGGTTCCAGGCTAGATAGAGATAAAGAGTGAGACCCAGTGAGAAAATAAAGCAAAACCAACCAGATATAAGCATAGAGCAGTGTACAGTGGGGGCTTCCATAGGCCACACTACCATCTTATCTTGTCCCCTTGCTGGTCTGAGCCTCTATGGTCATTGGCTGCTGTTCAGAAAGGAGGAGAAAGCTGGTCCCTGCTTGCTGGTGACAGAAGTGTGTGACACTTGACCTGTGACCTACTCATAGGAATATTGATCCCATTTACCCATTTCTAAGCCACTGAGAGTTTTAGGGGGTGGGAGTGCTCACTGGGGGAGGGAGAGGAGGGCCATTGATAAACCCCAACCGAGAAGCCTCGGGAGCCACCCGTAAGTCATTGGATGCCTGTTTTGTTAAGAAGGTGCCTGTGATAACTAACTGTGAACATTGGTCCTCACCCTTCTTTGGACTTCCCTCTGTGCTGTATTCTTCTCTTTCAAATAGAACCTAGATTTATTAAGGGAAAGTGAGAAAGGATGAAATGGGAAAGGCACCAAGGAAAGAATGCCTGTGTGGTTGTTTTTTTTCCCCTCCATACACTTAGTCTGTCCATCACTAAAGTACTGTGGAAGTAGTTGCCAGCTAGGACTCTTGCCTTCCACCTCCCCAGGCATCCCCTCCCCCCCTCCATTTATCATGTGCACAAGGCCTGGAGATTAACACAGACACTCCTTCCCTGAGCCGAGAACCTTCCTGTTGGCACCTCAGCGCCATCTGCTGGTCAGCTTTGACTCTGCTGCTGGGATGACCCTACGTGGGTTACCCAGACACCTCTCAAGAGAGACGGTCCCATCCATTCAAGACTAGTTTGCTTCTGGTTCTAGGGACCTGGCTTTGAAGTTTTGGGTTTTGGTAAGACAAGCCAGTCAATAAAATGTTAGAAGAAATTAGAATTTGTAGGCAGTGCTGGTTCCGTGTCTTGGCAGTAATTGGGTTTTTTTTTTTTTTTGAGACCTGTGACATCTTGGAGTAGGAACCAGTAGAGATGGACAGCCCACTTCTTGTGGTATCCCTTTCATCAGTGACTTTGGGATAGTGACTTTCCTGGGAGGCCGTGCAGGAAGCCAAGGCAACTGACACTCTAGCACGTCCCAGAACCCCAAGGGCTTGCATGTGGCTCCTATGGTGGAGTGCAAACTCATATGTAAGGCCACAGCACACATATTTGTTCAGTAGAATTCTATACCTTAAAAAACAACTAGAGCCCAGTGGTGGTGGTGCATGCCTTTAATCCCAGCACTCCAGAAGCAGAGGCAGGCGGATCTTTTGTGGGTTTTTGAGGCCAGCCTTGTACAACAATAACAACAACAAACCTACAGCCAGAAACAAAAAGTAGGGTCAGAAACCTGTGCACGTGCGGCTTCTGCACTTAGTTTGAGCTGAGTATTACTAAGGGTCAGAATTTCGGGTGGCAACAAGTCAGAGTGGCCTGTGTTCTAACCATCTTTGTCTCTCCTCTTGACCAGGTCAGCAAGTCAAGCAGCAGGGTTTCAGGAGAGCTTGACACCTTCACAGTAATGGCAGAGAAGCGGCCCCTGGGGCCTCTGGGCCCTATGATGTACGGCAAGCTGCCTCGCCTGGAGCCAGACGCAGGGCCAGGACACGGCATTCCCCTATCTGCTAGCAACCAGGACTCCTGCAATTACAAAGGTGCCTACTTCTCATGCCCCATAGGGGGTACTTCCAAGGCAGGATCTGAGCGGTTGGCATCCTGGACCCCATATCCATCCTTGTACCCCAGTGGCGTGGCGGGATCCCCACTCCGGGGTGACAACCTACTGACAAACTGCCTGCTCTACCGCCCTCCGACAGAAGGCTCTGAAAAGATACAAGACTCGAGTGAGCTCCTGCCCTTTGGTCCCCAGGCGCATGCGTACCCAGGCCCACCTCTGGCCGCGCCGAAGCCTGTCTACCGCAGCCCTTTGTGTTACGGACTGTCCACTTGCCTCGGAGATGGGGGATCAAAGAGACCACTAGACGTTGACTGGACCCTGGTGACTGGGCCCCTGCTGCCTTCTGCTGACCCACCCTGTTCTCTAGCTACAGCTCCTGGCAAGGGCCAGCCCCTGGACGGGACGTTCTTGCGTGGGCTACCATCTGGGGGACCTGGCAAGGACTCTGCCCTGACTTTTTCCCCATGCCAGGCATTCTTGGAGAAGTATCGGACTATCCAGAGCACAGGTCTCCTGGCTTCCAAGTACTCTGGTCCTTATTCTGGGGATCCTAAGCAAACACTATCTGAGGGGCCCGCCAGTCCTTGGACCCAGCTTGCTCAGCCCCTAGGACCACCTTGCCAGGATGCGGTGCCAGCCCACTACCCGCTGCCCCCACCTCCACAGGCCTTGCCTTGTCCTCCATCTTGTCGTCACCCAGAAAAGCAGGGAAGCTATGGCTCTTTGCTCCCACTGACACCTCTAGGAACCCACAAGGGGGCTGCGTACCAAGCTGGGGCGCTGGGCAGCCCCTACCTGAGGCCACAGGCACCGCAGACTCCTTACATGCCCCCTGTTGGGATAGACAGTTATTCCTATTCCTCTGCACCCCTCCCAGCACCCTCACCAGGGCTTAAGCTGGAGCCTCCTCTTGCCCCAAGGTGCCCACTGGACTTTGTCCCCCAAACTCTGGGCTTTCCTTATGCTAGGGATGACCTCTCTCTCTACGGGGCATCCCCCGGGCTTGGGGGAGCACCACCTTCTCATTCCCAGAATAGTGTGCAGCCTGTGCCACAGCCCGGAGCCTTCCAGCGAACATGCCAGCCTCTGCCAGCCAGCCAGCCATGCTCTGAGCCCGTGAGACCTGCTGAGAAACCAACACCAGAAGCTCAAGAGAAGATGTGGCTGCCCAGCTGCAAGAAAGAGCAAGTCCAGCCCAGGCCCAGTGAGCGCCCTGGGGCTCCTATTGTTATCCGAGACAGTCCAGTTCCCCGCACCTCACCAGCACTGCACCCCTGTGCCAAGGAGCGCCAGTCTCTTCCACAAAAGGACGCTGGGCCTCCCAGCTCTCCGCCAATGCCTGTGATCGACAACGTGTTTAGTCTGGCCCCCTACCGTGACTACCTGGATGTACCGACACCGGAGCCCACAGCTGAGCAGGACTCAGCTCCAGTCACCAGTAAGAGCCAAGACAAAGATTGCAAGGGGAACCTGCCTGATGAGGATGGAGCCTCCAGGGCTCACTGTTCTCTTCGTGAGGAGGTGGCTCTGGACTTGAGTGTGAAGAAGTCGATGGCAGAGGGTGTCCCTGTCAAGGTCCCTAGTCCTGAGGTGCGTGATAAGCCCAGTGAAGCTGTGGACGGGCCAGGTATAGAAAACACAGTGTCGGGTCTGCCTGGCCTAAAAAAGATGGTCACAGAGATACCTGAAGTAACTGCAGAAGCCACACCAAGGACCAACTTCCACAGTTCTGTGGCCTTCATGTTCCGAAAATTCAAGATACTCCGTCCTGCACCCATACCTGCAGCTATTGTCCCATCTCCTCCGACCTCGGCTCCTGTCCCTGTCCCTGCCCCTGCTCCTGCCCCTGCACAGCCTGCACCCAATCCCCCATCTGTACCCATGGGACTACAGATTATCACTCAGCCTTTGCCAGTGGCATGCTTCAACCTGGCCCTACCTAGTCCACCAGCCATAGCCGTGGCCTCCCCGGCCCCAGCCTCTGCTCCACCACCATTGCCAGCTCCTCCTGCTCCAGCCTCAGGCCCTGCCCCAGCCTCTGCTCAAGTTCCCACTGCAGCCCCAGCGGACTCCCCAGAACAGCACTTTACAGGGTTGCACACGTCCCTCTGTGATGCCATCTCGGGCTCCGTGGCCCATTCTCCACCAGAGAAACTGCGGGAGTGGCTTGAGACAACTGGGCCGTGGGGCCAGGCTGCCTGGCAGGAGTGCCAGGGTGTTCAGGGGCTACTAGGCAAACTGCTGTCTCAACTGCAGAAGTTTGTGTGCACGCAGCGGTGCCCCTTCCCTCATGTAGTACGGGCTGGTGCCATCTTTGTACCCATCCACCTGGTGAAGGAGCGTCTCTTTCCAAAGCTGCCACCAGCCTCTGTGGACCACGTGCTGCAGGACCACCGTGTGGAACTACGGCCCACCACTCTGTCAGAGGAGCGCGCGCTGCGTGAACGCGCTCTACACGGCTGCACCTCCCGCATGCTGAAGCTGCTGGCACTGCGCCAGCTGCCTGACATCTACCCTGACCTGCTGGGCCTACAGTGGCACGACTGTGTCCGCCGCCAGCTGGGTGAGCATAGGGCAGCCCTGTAGCCACTGGAGCTGTGTGAACGCGCGGCAGGTGTGGAACTGCTTGTGTGGACGGTGGGCAGAGGGGCTGAGTGGTTCCAGGAATTTCATTGGGTGGGATTCCAGGGCTCTCGGGTTTCCCTTGCCCTTTTGAGATCAGTTTGCATGCAAATGTTCTTGGCTCCCCTCCTGGACGGGCCTCTGTCTTAGGGTTTCATTGCTGTGAAGAAAAGGCCAAGACCAAGGCAACTCTTATAAAGAGAAACTTTTAATTGGGACTGGCCTCAGTTTCAGAGTGTTATTAGTCCATTATCATCGCGGCAGGAAGGAAGCATGGCAGTGTGCAGGCAGACATGGTGCTGGAGAAGGAGCCGAGGTTCTACATCTTGACCTGCAGGCAGCAGAGGGGGACTGTGTGCCCCATTAGGTGTGGCTTGAGCATAGGAGACCTTAAAACCTGACCCCACAGTGACACACTTCTTACAAGGCCACACCTTCTAATAGTGCCCCTTCCTATGGGCCAAGCATTCAGACACATGTGTCTCTGTGGGCCGTTCCTATTCAAACCACTGTAGCCGCTTTCTTTATGTATCCCTTCTGTGTCTTGTATATGCTGCCTCTGTGCCTCTGGCCAGGCTATGTTTTCTGTCTGAAAATTTCTCTTTGATGTCTTCCATCCGAGCTGTAACCCTCAGTGGTTACTGTATGCTGCCTCTTGGTGCCTGGGCCTCTACTGTACTCACCCCAGTCTGCAGGCCTCAACTCTGATTTGTTCACTGCAGTCTTCCCAGTCCTGGTGAGGCATCCTTGCTCACTCCCTGTGCCAGGGTCTGGTAGAAACCCATGGTTCTTCCACATGAACACTTCCCTTTGGATGTATGTTTTCTCTGGTCTCCTGGCACTTGCGTGCATACCCACGATGCCCTGGATCAGAGAACTGTTTGGTTCTCTTTCCTCCACAGTGAGGGATTGCCCTGTTTCTTCAATCGCCCTCTCATTTTGAAAGTATCTCATTATATAGCCCAGAGTATCTTCAAACTCATGGTGACCCTGCCTCCCCTGTACCTGACGATGGTCATGTGTCCCACGCTCAGCTTTGGAGCCTGCTCTTTTTCTTTCCTTCTTCTCTCTCTCTCTCTTCTTTTTTTTTTTAAATAAGTGTTCTAGAGGTCACACACATGTCGCAGTGTTGTATGGCGAGGACTTGCAGCCGTGACAAGGTGAGGGTAGTGTAGCCTTTTCTGTGTTAGGAAACTGACTTCTGGATTCTTGGCCTTTGTGGAGTCTTCCTTGCCTGCTGTCACATGCATGCCACCAGCCCCTCACCTGGCCAATTTTCTGAGCAATGTATTCTACTTCCTTAACTAGCTGAGAACTCTGCTGTGGACATCCTGGGTCAGGGTGGAGGAGGCCTGAGGCAGAGTGCTACCGTGGAACAGGCCCTAGCTGGCCCACATTCTTGAGTTCTGTTGTGTCTAGGGATAGAGGGTCCCTCTTCCTGGTCTTGCCTGCTGTTAGAAGTCTGATCAGTGATTAGGTTGAAGACCCTTGCTCCCCATTCTCTCCCTGATCTATGGGCCCCTAGAGAAGTGCTTCTCAGCCGTGACCACCTTTGAGGAGCAAATGACCCTTTCACAGGGTCACATGTCAGGTTTGCTCCTATCTAGGTTCCTGTGATCTCCTGGCTTCCATCTACACTGGCTTCACAGCAGCTTGGCTCCTGCCCTGGAGATTTTGTGGCAGAAAGATAATGGTTCTTTTTGTTTGGCAGAGCCTTCTCTTTCCCCTTTGAGTTGACTCAGCTATGTGGTGAGATGACCCAGCCGGTGTTTCCTATCCTGCAAGCCTCCTTTTCTTTCCTTACTTCCACGCAGCCTCTTCTGAGCTGCGTCCTTGGCAGGTAGAGCTCTGGTGTCCCTTGGGTAGGAGCATGTCTTTAGCAAGCTCCCATTGGTCTGTTCTGTGGGCTGTCTGTGATGCTGTGACACTGCCGTGCATGCAGGACCACTGTTCTAGGTGACTTGGGAGACGTTGGGACCTTGCAGTTTGCCTTTTGCAGTCTGACTGTGCTTTCCTTTTATAGGTGGCATTGACACTGAGGCCAGAACTTTATCCCCATCAGAGCCCACGGTGACCAGAGATGAGCCAGAAAGCCAAGCCCTGGCTGGAAAGTTGCCAGCCCCCAAGGTCAGGAAGCCAGGGAGGAAGCCACCAACGCCTGGCCCTGAGAAAGCAGAGACAACCACTGGGGAAGGGTCATGTAATCCCTCACCTAGCTCTGGTGCCAGCACCAGCCCACCAGGTCCCACCCTGAGAGCCCGCTTCCGCAACCTGTTAGAAACTGCCTGGCTCAACGGTGTGGCACTGCCTACTTGGGGCCACAAGGCCTCCGGAGCAGATCGGCCTTCGCCTCACTCCCAGCTCTTGGACAGCCAGACCCATCATCTGTAGAACGGTTATTAGTGCTGTTGGGACAGCCGAACCATCTGGGGACCCTGTGTACCTGTCCTGACATCTAGCTGCCCCCAGGGCTAGGAGTGGATATGATGAGGCTGGGCCCACCTCACTGGGTGGAGACTTCCTGAACTTTAACTTGAGGATCTTTGTTAGAAGCGATTCCCTCCCTTGAGAAAACCTGTGGGCATTGGAGCCAACCCCACCTGGCCTTGAATCCTGACTGCTGTGTCCTGGGCAAACACTTCACCTCTCATGAGCCCTTTTCCCATTTGTAGAATAAGACAACACAGCCTACCTCACAAGGGTTGTTGTGGGGATGATGTCTGAAATACAACTACCATGCTTTGGTTTGCTACTTGCCCAGGATAGCCCCGTGACCTCAGTCAGGCTGTGGAATAACAAGACTGAGGTTGGCAGAACCTTCTTGTCAAGTCTTCATGTGTCTTGGGACCCAGTTATGTTAGAGGTACATGGTACAATGTGTATGACTCACGTGCTTCTTCCGCCGGGCCGCTGCAGGTGCAGGGACCTGGCCTGGGGCCTGAGGAGCCTAAGTCTGTTCTGGATTCATGTCTGTAACCTACCTGGGCTGCGTCTCACACCCCTGTTGTGTAGAGTTGTATGTGTCTAGAGCCAAGCAGCTAAGGGACTGGGCCTGACAGGCTGTGTGAGCTCAAGGCTGGGAGAAGTTCCTGATGGGGCACTCTTGGGGTCACCTCCCTGCAGTGAGCTGAATTCAGCTGGTGGCTGACAGTTCCTGTCTTATTTAAGGGTTTTGATGAGACTGGGCCCTGGGGAGCAGTTATTAAAGCATTTGGGTTGTTTTTGGAGCTGAGACGGAGCTTTGATTGAGGGGTCTTAGATTGATGTTGCATATCACAAACTGGCTGTCCTCCTGCTCCCGTGCAGGATGTCTGTCCTAAAGGCTTCTAGCACTCCACCCCTCAGGCCCGCTCACACCTACTGGGCAGCCACTCCATCCTGGGAGAGACCTTCCCATGACTGGAGAATCTTAGAACCTGGTGGCTTGTGTGTCACCACATCTGTGTGCCTGTCTCCTAGGACTGAGGAGGTGTCCATTAGGGCCTAGAACTATCACCCCCCCGCCCCCGTTTGTGTCCCATCAGCGTCACCACAGGCTCACCCTCAACATTCCCCACCATGCCCCTGTTCCTGAACATGCTTCCTTCCACCTGTGCTGGAACCAGTCCATCAGAGCTTACCAGGGCTGGAGGTAGCTAGCGCCTGTGCCCAGCTATCCTTGCTGCAGGGATTGGCCTGGCTCTGAGTCTGGAGTTAATGTGGCAGCTGCCATTGCCCTTGTGGAGGCCCAAGAAATTCAGTTATTGTGAATCCATCTTCTATCACCAGTGACACCATAGGCAGAAGTTTTAATGAAGATTCTTTGGTTCATGGGGTTTTGATTTGGGTTTAGATGGGGTCTCACCCAGTGGGCCTAAAAATTGAGTTGGGGTGTGTGTGGGGGGAGACGGGGAGATAGGGGCCACACTCAATTTTGGATAGTGGTTCAAGACATCCATGGGTGAGCAGCCACATCTGGTGATGACTTTCTTGTTGGCAGAATCCTGACGTAGATCCGTGTACCACATGGCAAGAGAGCTCATGCCTGTGTCACCTGGGCGGCTTGTGTGGCTGTCGGCATGCAATCATCTGCTTCTGCCTGATTTTAATCTTAATCACCTCAAACACACCACCTCCAAGCACAATAGCTGGATTATAATTCCCATCCCCTGGCCTCGCAATGGGGATTACATTTCAACACATGAACCCTGGCAGTGGGTCATGTTGAAACTGCATCTAGATCCAGTACCTGGCCTTGGAAATGGGTGGGGAAGGAACTGTGTCACTTTTCCTTGCAAGACCAACCAGTCTTCCCTCTGCCCCACCCTCACTCCCCTTCCCCTGTTAGATGGGCAGTGGACTTCAGGATGCCATGTTTCCACCCAGGGCCAGAGAGACCTGAGTCCCGGACTTTCCATCGGTTTACAAGTCCTTCACTTTAAATTCACAAGCTCCTGATTCTGAGTCCATCCCTAGTGCCTCAGGGGTATGGCTAGACCCATACATCACCTAACTAATGCCAGGAGCAGGCTCAGGGCCTTGAGGCTCCAGCGGGGGAACCTGGCATTAACACGACGAGAGGCTGAAGGCCCCAGCAGCCAGTTTTGCTGAGGAGCAGGACTCTGCAGGGTCAGGAGGAGGAGATGGTAGTGATGAAGGCTTTATCTTTTTGGTGGCCTACCTGTGCCTTCTCTCCTGGTTTGCTAAGGGGGTTGAACTGAACCAACTCTCAGCCCCTCAAAAGCAGCTGGGAGCATGGCCTGAGTGTCTCCTATTTATACTGCTGGAAATGGATGGGCGCTTTTAGCCCCACCTGTCACCTTACCTGAGGTAGACTACGGGGGTGTTCAACCAGTAAGTACTGGCTTGCCTTTTTTTTTTTTTTTTTTTTTTTTTTTGCCAGCTGCTGTTTTACATGTTCTCTGGGCCTCCTCTCTGGCTGCCACCTCCAGACACTGACAGTACAGCCTTTTCAGGTATCCCTTGTTTATTCAGCAGGAGGAACTGGAGAGCCAACCATTTCTGGCTGGCCAGGATGTCTGGGTTAGGCTGAGGTTGGCAGGCAGGTGGGGCGCCTTGTGTAGTCTGGACCTAAATCCTTGGGCAAAGATGCGTGACCTTAGGATGCTCTAGCCAAGCCCCGCCTCTTGGGACTGAGCTATGTAGTGGGAGCGACTCCCAGGGCCCCCAGGCAGAGGAACACGGTACTGAAAGATTGGCATCCACAATGGCTGCCATTTCCAGTCTGGTATCTTCTAACCAAACCCCTTCAGGGTCATGGAAACATTCTAAGAAGACTCAGCTCAGGGATTTGAGTGCCTGTCACTTCTACATCTACATAGGAAAGCAGCAATGCATTCAGAGAAGCCTAGAGCTAACCTCTTCATACTCCCAGGAAGACGGAGGCCACTATCTTAGGAATCGGACCAGGAAATGGACACAAAAGAGGCAGGTCTGGGTGCTCCGTTGGTTCCTTCTCTCAAGGCCAGTCTGTTTCGTTTCAGCTGGCTAGCAGGTCCAAAGTTTTCATGATGTGTGGGTGGTCTCCCCTCTCACTGGGTCACTCCTAACCCCAAAGGGTGTCCAGTTCCAGTCCTGGCCTGGAGCCCTTGAAGTTCAAGTTGAAGACCATGTCTGGCAGAATGGACAATATGTCTTGACTAGAATGTTTCCCCCACCCCACTCTCATGGTCTGGCTGCTGGTTCCCTTCCCTCACTGGCTCCCAGCTCTTTTGCAGTTTGGGGAATCTTGGGGCTGTTGAGTCAGCCTTAGTCTAAGACCTCTGGCCAGACCAGCTAACCATGGAACCTGAGTGGCTGAATTCCGGCATGCAGTCTCTGGACTGGTGCTAAGCCTTCTTGAATCAGGCTTCTGAGCTGCCCTCCTAAGGTTCCTCTCTTCCCACTGATGTTAATTAGGTAAGATAATATCTAGAGCTGAAAGCAAATTCTCATGTCAAGTTCCTTTCTCACCCTTGTACACAGTGGAAGGCCCAGAGCCAAGCATCTTTGAAAGGCCACCACCTCCTTCAGAGGCCACCACCTTCAGTCCCACAGGACCAGTCCTGCCCCTTGATATGGCGGAGTTTGTAGGCTGTAGTTCTCTCTGCTCTGTTCTCTGGGGCAGTATGAAGTCACTACGCTATGGACCCCACAATAATGACTCGGTGTATGTGAGCATCCTTGACACTCGCCCTGCCTCTAGCTCTGTGTGCTCTGTGTATACATACTGCCTATTGGTCTCTCATCTTCCTAAGTGTGGTACCCATACATAGGTAGTTTGTGTGGCAGCAGGGCGTGCATAATGTTCCACGAGACCTGACTCCTTTTATGCTGGCCCACCTGTGCAAGCTGCAGGGCGCCTGTGGGCTTGGCTTTATATGTGAAGGAAACCACTGTCCACCGCCTGGCGAGGTGGGGGCTGAGGGAATGTGACGCCCCAGACAAGGACTGGCTTTGGAACCATGGACATGGGAGGGAGTGTTTCCCCAGTTTTATGCAGTGTGGAGGCGGGGTGAAGCAGGAACTTGAGGACAGTAAGTCCGAGGCAGCCTTGCCCCCTCTGCTCTGGCGTCCTGCATCTTTACTCCTCCGGGTTGAGGTACCGTCTGGAAGCCGTGGGTGAGGTGAGGTGACCTAGGAGAGGTACGGGGTTTGCTTCTTGATGAAGGGAGGCACAAAGGGCCACCTGAAGGTATAGAAAAGAGACAGGAGCTATATGTCACGAATAATACTGAAACAAAACAGTACAGTAGCACATGTCTGTAATCCTATATCTCAGAGGCTTGGGTAGGAGGACCGCTGCAAGTCTGAGGCCAGCTTGAGGTATGCAGTGAGTTAAAGGCCAGTCAGGGCTACATGGCGAGAAACTGTCATTCACAAATAATTGCTGGCTAGTTCTGCCCTCCCCCATCTTCCTGGCCATGGGTTAAGATGGAGGCCAAGCAGGAAAAAAGGAGTTCACATCCATCTGGGGCCCTTTTAAGGGCCTAGAGTGGTCATTGACAAAATCCTTACGGGCCAGGGAGGTAAGACTCCTCTGCACATATCTATTCTCTGTCCCACTTCTTCCCTTATGACCAAAGTTCTGCTTTTGTGACCATAGCCCATGCCACATGGCTTCTAGGAGGCGTCAGCCTGACTACCCCTTGGCTTCTGCCCGAGGCAAGATGAATCCCTGTAACACGGACCCCACAACCCAGCATGTGGTAGAAACTCAGGAAGAGGTTTGGCAGATCACTCAGATACCCCCATACATCATTTCCTCAGGGCAACCAGGGTGATTAGCATCTGCTTGCCTGGCAGAAGAAGGGCCTCTGTACTGTGTGGGGTACAGGCGCTGCTGTGCTGGGGCTTCAGTCCCCCAGTGCAGGCCCTCTACTTTGGTAGCTGAACTGTGGAGGTGCAGTCATGGGGTCCAAACCAAGGGACCCGGGCCAGAAAGCTGTTCCGACGAGCATGTGCTGGGAGCTCAGACTCACATGCACAGCAGGCTACTGTCCCTTTGCGTTAAGATCTCAAAGGCTCAGCCTGTTTCTTAGGAAGAAGCTCTTGTCTGGCCAGACTCACCAGGACGAAGAGAGACGTGATGAGCTGGAGATTCAGCATGGCCCCACCCTGGGGCCTCTCGAGGCTCTGGAGCTGGAGGCGCCTGGAGCAAAATGGGAGGCTGAGTGGATTTTCCATCCTCAAAGCCCTCAGAGACTTCTAATTGTGGTGGCTGTTCCCAGGACACTTGGAGCCTGTGTCCCCTGGGGCTCATAGGAAAGATAAGAGTAGATTTGGCCCCTGCAGTGCTGTGTGGAGGAAGAGGTCAGGGAGGCAGAGGGATGGAAGGCATGACATGACAGGCACTGACCAAGGACTGGGAGGAGCATCTCTAACTGCAGACCCTCAGTTTCCTGGAGGGAGCCCAGGGCTTGGAGCATGGAGTCCTGAATGATGGCCTGGGCTGGTGCAACCCCAAAGAAGGCAGTTTGCACTCTGGCAGTCAGTGGTTCCTGGCTGAGAGACCCATCACAGGCTTCAGGGCGGTGGAGAGATACAGAGAGACCCTCTCATCCAGCCCCAGGGCCCACCCTCTGAACTGAACACTCACTGGATTTCCTCCACCACCACTTGACCAAAGTTCTGCAGAGGCTGGAGGACTGAGGTTAGCTGGGGTCGGGAGACAACAAGGAGTGTAACAGCTTTCCACAGTCTAGCCCAGCCACACCCCTTTCCTCGTTCCCTCCATCCCCTCACGTCACCTGTTTTGTCAGCAGTCCACGAAGCTCCTGGGACTCAGAACTAGTCTTGTTCTCCGAGGCCTTGGTGAAGGGGTGACCCAGGATCAAGAACCATGTGTCATAAAACACCAGATCTGCTTTCTCCCCTAAATCAACGAGGGTAGGTATGGGGATAGTAGCCAGAACTCCTGTCTTCTGAGAGCTCCGGGATAGGACCACGCCCTGGCCCAGGGTTGCTTGCCCAACCCCCACTGCCCTCTTCCAGTGGTCTGAGGGCTTGCCTTTGCTGCCTGCTTTTGTTAGACTAATGAGCTAAGAGTGACTTCTATTTTGTAAGTGGATGAAAACTGTCAGCATGTACGGCACGAAAAGTATATGATACACAATTTCCGTGTTTGTGTATGAAATTCTACTGGAACAGAGCCAGCTCACTTCCTGTGACATACCTCTGTTCTGGCTGTGTTCTCCCTGTAAGGGAGAAGCTGGGAGTCACAAAGGGCAAAGAATCTGAACTCTCTAGCCCTTTGTGGTAATCTACCAACCCACGCTCTAGTGTATGTACTGGAAGGGTGATGGCCTGTTCACTCGACAATAGGAAACCTTGTGTTCTTTACTGTCCCTGGTCTCTCGGGAGGGGCTCCATGATGAAACTCAAGCCCCTGCTTGAGTTTTGCTGTCTGTTAAGGGAATGGCGAGGTTTTAGGTTGAATACTGAGTGGCCAGACACACCATATGTTGAAAACTAGCTTTGAGAGAGTCAGGGCAGGGACCCAAACCAAGGCCCCATCGCTGGGAGCTACAGAGCAGAGGCCACCAGATGGAAACACTCAACAGGAGAGGCTGCACAGGGGAGGTGGCTGAGACAGCCACTTAGTGGTGAATTAGCACTTCCTAGGTGAGGGTCTACAACAGAACAGCTCCAGGTTGTGGCTACTGGAGCCTGAGAGGCCTTGGATTTCTCTAATGTGACTGGATAAGCCTGCTTGACTCTTCCTGTCAGGGGGCCTCACGGGGAAGATGCAATTCTGGCCTTGGTGACAGAGCTGACCACTGTGTCTCCTCTCAGGACAGAGGATTAAGGTGAGGACTGAAAGTTGACTAGACAACTCTGTATTCTGAGCCTAGGTTTCCCATAGACCTCTAGACTCACCTTTTCCCTATTGGCTGACACACATGCTTTGCTGTTGAGGGTTCTGTCCCTTCTCAGAGGGGACAGTGAGACCTAGAGGAATGACCAGAGCAGTACATGTGGCCAAGCTCACTTACCATTGGCCAGTATGCTGGATTTCTGGAGGATGGGGTCTGTTATATGATGGGCCAGGTGATTGGCCAGGCCTTGGAGATGGATGGGGATGGGCCTTGAACTTGTATTCCATGTAAACTCTCACCCACTCCTTCACATTGCTAGGGAAGGGTAGGAGAGGGCAACATCATGATATCTTTGCCAGCACATGCTTCTAGAAGCAAGTTTTGGGCTCCTAAGTGTGCACCCAAAGTTCTTTCTTCCAAGGAAAGCTCTGTGAGACTGTCTCTAGACAGCTGGCTTAGACGAGTTCTTACTGGTGTTCTCCAACCTATACCTGAACCTCTGGCTTTGGATCAGGGGTGGAATTGCCCAGAGACATGTCTCCAAGACAGTAGCCAAGTAGGTTAGGTAAGTGGGAGTGGGCTGGCCTGGGAGCCTGAACAAACCAGCTGGGATTTGACCCACCTGAATAGGAGCAGGGGCTGGTCCTGGAGCTCAGCCTTGTAGAATCTTGACACTTCGTGGTGACCTGTAGGATGTCCTGGAGGTCAGGTTGGCTGGGAGCTGCCTGACCTAAGGCCCTGTATGGGGTGGGCCAGGCTTTAGACAAGGTAAGGCAGGACCTGAGAACCTTCTCCAATGTGGTCTCCTAGGCAGGGATTGCTAGTGACAGCTTGGCCAGTGACTCCCCTCAGAGCCTTCTTTCCCTCAGCCAGCTTTACCCTCAGGGCATGGCTGGGTCCCCAACTGCTTGCCTTCCCACGTGCTGAGCTGGTACAGCTCTCACTGGGCATCACTGTACCAATCGCTAAAAGCTATAGAGGCCTGTTGACAAGGGAGGCAGGGAGAACAACCCAGTCCCAGAAGCAGGGGAGGGGACACCTCACCAGCCGGAGGGTCTGCTTTTCCAGCAGGATATAAGGCTGAGAACTAGGCAGGAGCAGCTGGGGCAGGAAGGGCCTCATGAGTGTGAAGCTGACATTGACGATTTCCCGGGTAAGGTCATTCATGTTGTACCCTGCAGAGACACACACAGCAGTCTGGGAAGTTGGAACAGCTCCCTCTCTCACCATGGCCTACTACTCAGGGCTTGGGCAGATTGAAGTGGCTCCTCCATGGAGCCCAGCCAGCATCCTCCATGGGCAGGTGAGGAGGCAAGGGACAGGTGTTTCTCTAGACTCACCATCAGAGGAAAGGCCATGGTCGGCCAGGGACAGGTTCCCAAGGACCATCTGGAGGACTTCACTTTGTGATACAAAGTCCAGAGGATTTGTAGGGCTGAGGGATCCGGAGGACCAAAAACGAGGGAGGCTTTCACCTCTGTAGAGCCAGGCCTATAGGAAGCAACCAGTGGGGACAAGATAGGCCTGGCGAGTGCAGGAGGTGGTATGCAGAAGGGGAGGAGCCCACCCAGCCATCTACTAGCTGCAGAGAACATGGTCTGTGAGGTGCCAGGCCTCCTTGGTAAGTGGGGATAAAAATCGTTTCCTAGGAGGCTGTTGGAGGCCTGAAGGATGCAGGCGGAGCGCACACAACAGGCCTTGGTTGAAGTTCCCTTGCACTCTTAAATGAGCTGGTTCTCATGGGGACACTGGGGTCTCATCCAGGGAAAGACTGGGGTAAGGTGTTACTCAGAGGACGAGGCTGGCTGGGAGCTCCCAGGAGGTCTAGTGGACACTGAAAAGTAGCCTTAGTTGCAGTTAAAGAAGTAAGGGACTCTGGAGAGAGGGAAGTTTCTGAAAGCCTAGAGGGCATGGGCCAATTGCTTGTGTCTTGCAGGAGGCAGCCTTCAGGCAGCTCTCAGGAAAGATCTAGAAAGGAGCAACCTCAGAACCTAAAATAACACCTGCCCTTGCCTGAGATCACCTGTGCTACCCCAGGGCTCGGAGATAAAATGGGCTCAGGGTCAGGGCATGGCGTCATAGAAGCAGACTTCGGTTTATTAAAAGGGAAAAGTTTCAGCTGGGACCGTGACCTGGATAACCCCCATCTTTGGAGGCAGTCCACTTTCCTAGCAGCCCAGAATGAGAGTCGCACCCAAGGATTTACATTTATTTACATATCATTTACTTTACGTGACCCTGTCCCCAGGATAAATAGCTTGGCCCGCTTTTGCCTGTCTTTTTTTCACTGTACTCAGACAATCCCGTCCAAACCCAACAGCTGGAATTAGGAAATGGCAGGAAGGCAAGCTGAGGTCATGGAGCACAGATGGTAATGGAACCAAATGTGGACTTCTTATTCACCCTTCTAGGCTAAGGTAGTCCTGGCTGAGCAGCCTGGGTTCAGACACACACACACACAAACACACACCACACTATCAAGGCACAGGTCAGTTGAGAACCACACACACTCACCGAAACAACAGGGCAGTGACGTTCTTGAAGTTGGAGAAGGCCTGTGGTACAGGAGCCGGAGCTGAGGCAGAGGCGTTGGGAGTCAGTGTGTGCAGCCCTCCATCTGTGCTGGCCTCCGCAGTGGTCTCATCCCTGACCTGGTTCAGCTGGGTCTTTCCCAGGCTGTTCCCCTCTAGTGGCCTGAGGTTTGTGATGTCTTTGTCCTGAAATCCTCACTGAGATCCGTCTGTCCCAGGTCTGCACATAGGCAGACCTCTGTAGTCCAGTCACCCTGGGCTCTGCATCCTAACAGCTGTCAGCCTGGGTTGCCTCTCCCATCCTCATTTGCCATAGAATCCTTTGTCAGCCCCTTCCTGCAAATTTCATTCCCCAGTGTTCCCCCTGCCCAGGTGCCTGGGAAGCCCTTCGTTGTTCGATGCGGCTCCCTTCTGTCCACGCCAGTTAAAACTCTCCCCACTGCCAGGTTTGGTGGTGCACGTCCTTGATCCCTATGCTTAGGAAGCTGAGGTAGATCCACTGTCAGCCTGAGCAACACAGTGGGAACCCTACTCAAATGAGAAAAAAAAAAAAAAAATACCAAACCCAAACCAAAAAAAACTCACAACCAGGCCAGATGTGGTGCAGATGTGGTGACTCAGCCTTTGGAGAGGAATACCCAAGGACCAATTCAAAGCCAAATTTGGTTACTTAAAAACTCAAGAAGAGGGGCTGGAGAGATAGCTCAGTGGTTAAGAGCACTGGCTGCTCTTGCAGAGGTCCTGAGTTCAATTCCCCGCAACCACTTGGTGGCTCACAACCATCTGTAATGGGATCTGATGCCCTCTTCAGGCACGCAGGTCTACATGTAGATAGAACACTCATACATAAAATAAATAAAATTAAAAACAAATACAAAAAGGGCTGGGCATGTCACTTGGGAGGCAGAGGCAGGTGGATTTCCGAGAGTTTCAGGCAAGCCTGGTCTACATAGTGAGTTCTAGGCCACAGTTGTCCCAAAGCAAAAACAAACAAACAAAAAGAAAAAAAGAGAATGATCCACTGCTGTGGTATAGAGTGGTCACTTAGTGTGTGCAAGGCACCTCACCAAGCAGGTGGCCAGCCTGCAACATTCCTTCCCACAGTTGGTCAGAACTAGGAGCAGGTCCTTTGGTTCCTATTGTCTCCTGAGGTGACTCATTCAACAAACAGAACCCTGCATGGCAGGTGAGAATCAGGTTCCTGGTCAGGATGCCTTCCCTGCTCCTGGTTCAAGGACGGAGCTGTGCTTTACTTAGCCAGGGGATCAGGGCGTGGTCCCAGATGAGCTTGTGTGCTGATAAAAAGCCAGCAGTCCACACAGCGAGAAACTGCTCTATTTCTGGTGGTTGAGTTTTCCCCCCACTGTGAGATTTTTTTTTTTTTCCTCTGTAATGACTTCAAAGAAGTATTTCTGCTTAGCCTCTCCTCCGACTCTTCTCGGGAGCACAGCATGGCAGTCATTAGATTTTCCTATCTTGTGTCTAACTGCTGTTGGGAGCCACAGCCTATATAGTGTGTGTTATGGCTGTGCCTGGCAGCTCAGAAGGAAAGCAGAGCAGGAAATTTGTCCTCATCTACATCCCTCTACCCAGAGAGCAGGTGCCACACCTGGTAGCAGATAAGCGGTCGCTCCGAGGGTACCAGGTTCCAGGCAGCTTTTGTGAAGCGGTTGTGGTTGATCCTAAAGGTCACAGAGTGGGTCGTATGACGAGGTCCCGGAGTGGAGAAATTCAATCCTGCAAAGACGTATCCTGGCCAGGGTAAGGGAGGGGAGAGGCCAGGGTAGGGATGGCATTTACAGATGGCTCTGTGAAGCCAGAGCTATGTGCGGTAGAGGGAGGGCTGGAGAAATATCGGAGGGAGGATTGGATGGCTGGTAGGAAGCCATGGCTCAGGGTGGCTGGGTTGTAGAGCCAGCTGGAGTGCGAGGTTTGAGGTTTTAACGGAAGAGTCTGTAGTTGAGGGTACGATCTCAGATGCAGGAGGTTTAGAAGAGTCACTGGCTCCTGTGGTGACAGAGGAAACCTGGACCAGGATTGAGGTCCCTGATCTTCCAGGAGATGAAGACACTGGGGGCTCTGTAGCTTTCAGTATGTTAGGCATCCAGGGAAAGACAGGTAGTCTTAAGGAGGTACTTGGAGCCGGTGCTACAGATGAGGGTGCCTCTGGCCTAGAGTGGCCATCCCTCCGTGCAGGCACTGGTGTCTGGACAGTGGGATTGGGGACATGCCTTAGCAGGCATGGAAGTCTAGCAAATATGGGGAAAGGGAAAGCTTTACTTAAATGCCCTGTTGGTTTAGATGCAACAGTTTTCTCCAGTGTTGCAGAGGCAGGAACTGTCTCACACAACCTGAAGGCCTTGTTGAACTTCTGCTCAGATCCATATATGGGAGAAGGCTGTGGTGATAACATAGTAATTGTTTCTAGAGTCCCAAGGGTCAAGATTTCCTCTATAGGATCAGCCCCAGAGGACACTGGCTGAAAGTCAACAGCCATGTAGGATGCAGATGTGGTCAGGGTTGAGGGAATTGGTTCAGGTATGACCCTGGCCGAGGGATCAGGCACTGGGGGAGACTCCTGACCCCCCACTCCTTCTGTAGAAAAGTCTCCTGCCCTCCTCCCCAGGGCCTCCGACTCCCTCTCATCTGAGTTGATTTTGCCAATGATGTCTGTCAGGATACCCAGTAGACTGCTGTTACTTTGCTGAGCAGATGTACCAGGCGCTGGGGGAAACTGCTTAGGGCCTTCATCAGCAGAGAGAAGGGTCAGGGTAGAAGCCGAGACTACTAGGAAGGCTGCAAAAGAAGAAAGACCTAGCTTTTTACTATCTGGTGGACAGGACTGGCCCCCAACCTCTCAGATCTCATCCTGGTACATCTTGCTCACTTAGGTACTGGAGTAATACCTGGGCCTGATTAGACCCCAACCACAGAGCTACTTATTCAAGCCATTTCTCCTCCTGATTCTAGCCGGCTAACACTGGGATGCCCTTACCCAGGTATAGGCACTGTAAGGACAAAGGAAAATGTCTTTAGGATTTGTCTGTCTATTCCATGCTGACGACCCCTATGTCAGGGACCCCCTCCCACCCCAAAGAGAAGTCTCACAGGCCCAAGGGGTTGCTAGGAGTCGGAGTCTTGCCTACTCTATTCAAACCACCTCTGAGGCTCAGACTAACTTGATGGAGCTGGAAGTGCTGTCTGCTTCTCCATCGTGGGTAAGATTGTGACCTGACTGTGTTCCCTGCATACAAGGTTCTTCTGGCCGACTGGGAGGTGGAACATGTATGTAGGGTCATCTCTGAAGACTCTGGGGTTAATGCTGAGCCTACCTACAGCTCTATAGAGCTCCAAGCAGGTGATCCTGTGCGCTCTCAGAAGTCTGAGGTCCCCAATCTTTCCCTAGCATCTCTCAGGCTGGCCAAGGTTAGAAAACCATGGAGACAATGAAGTTGGAGTCTCGGAGTTCCCTAAGGAGAGGATTCCACCCTTCCCTACAAGTAAGCTGGTGGTGATGGCAACACCTCAGCTCACCTTCCTCAACCCAACTCACTTACCAGCCAAGAGAATTCCAGCTGCAGGAAACCACTGCTTGTCCATACTGCAGGCTCCCGCCAAGACGTCTAAGGATGCAGTGTCAGGTGACGGATATAGTGATGCAAGTCCCCTTCAGGAAGGGTGTCATCAGGCTTGGGTAGAGAACTCTGTGTAGAGCCCTCACCTAAGATGCCAGAGGCCCTGAGTTCCACCCCATTACCCAGATGTCCACTTTTGTCCAGAGTTCTGCCTCCATAGTAAGATGCCCTGAAGCTGCCCTAGTTACCAAGTGGCCTCCTGAAACGCCCTTGTCTTGTGGGGCTGCAGACTTCAAATAGGAACACAAGTACCTTTCTCACAGCCTGGAGTTTATTATGGTTAAACAAATTTGTTTTGAGAAATAGTTAAAAAGTCGTTGGGCACGGAGGAAGCCCTGGGTGAGTTAAATCCTGAGGGGATGTGCTGTTGACATGGGTGTGGCCGTGTGAAGGATGCCAATGCCTCAGCCATGGGAAATGGCAAAACCTTCCCTGGGCTAGATTCCCCTACAGACCACTTCTAGTGGGATTTGTTAAACCTGTGTCCACTGTATACAATAACTCTTTCCTAGAGTTCTGGTCAGAAGCTTGCACTAAGTTTGTGGGGAAGGCAAGGGCTTTGGGTGGAAGGGTCCTTCCCAGACCCCCTTCTAGCTGCATTTCTGTGTCATGTCCTAGGTTGGGTAGTTTTGTCAACTTGACATAAGCACACCCCTTGCCACCTGGAGGTGTTTGTCTGTCTGCTCGTTTATCAGTTTAGTTCAACTGACTCAAGACTCTGGCATGTTGCACTCCGGTGCTACATTCTAGGTCCCCAGCCCTTTAGCTTTTTCTTGTTTTTTAAAACCTTGAGACATGGTCTCACTAAGTAGCTTGGGTTGGCCTTCAATTGCTCTAAGCCTAGATACTTCTTGAATTTGCAAGCTTCCTGCTTCAGCCTCCCTCTTGAATTAGAGCCATGGACCAATAAGCACAGCTACTAGAAATACTTCCTAAGAAGGAAAACTATTGTTTCTGACACGGTTCTACCCCAGGTCACAGATCCACAATTCTATAGGCCTTCCCACTCAGCCCCTCCCTTGGCTTTTTTGCTGTCTGCAGCCCTATACTCTACTGGCCCCAGGAAGCTGCTGCCTCTTCCTTGCTCTCCTTGGAGAGTCATTTCACTACCTGGCTGGGAGATGCTAGGGGAGAGATGTCTCCCAGGAAGAGGAGAGAGCTTTGACTTCTGACAATTCCCACTTGCAATCCTGAATTCACCATCCCTCTTCTCCCTAAAGCTGCCCTTCCCAGTCCTCCTGACCTGGGAATAAGCCTGTACATCCCTGTTCCTTAATTCTTCCCTCAATTGTGTCCCCTGGATGCCCAGGTCTTCTCTGGTGTCCCTGGTGCTGCCAAGAAGCCTCTGCCCGCTGGGCAGTGGTGGCGCACGCCTTTAATCCCTGCACTTGGGAGGCAGAGACAGGCAGATTTCTGAGTTCGAGGACAGCCTGGTCTACAGAGTGAGTTCCAGGACAACCAGGGCTACACAGAGAAACCCTGTCTCAAAAAACCAAAAAAAAAAAAAAAAAAAAAAAAAAAAAAGAAGCCTCTGCCCTCTAGGAGGAGGGTGGAGATTGACTAGAACACTTTGTGCTGCTCATGCCAGGTGGGCGGGGCTACTGCTTTCCCAGACAGCCTCAGGCTGAGGAAAAATCCTGTGTGTGATGGTTTTATTCTAAAGAGTGAGGTTCATACTGCAGGACCCTGGGTTCCCATCTGCCCCTCTGACACCCTCCAGGCCAGACTGAGCTCAAACTGTCAAGCTGGTGTTTGTTGATACCACAGTGGGAAAAACTGTAGCTGCCGAGGGAGGCAGGCATATGGTATATACACTTTCAATCCTAGCACTTAGAAGTCAGAGGCAGAGGGATCATCATGAGTTTGAGGGCAGTCAGCTTGGTCTACATAGTGAGTCCCTGTTTAAAAATAAATAAAATAAGTAAATAAGTAAGTAAATAAATAAATAGAGACCAAACCAGTCTGGTCATTTGCCTGGTCATGCAGGCTTGGAAGCGTAGGTACTCAGGCTAAGGCAGGAAGATGGTAAATTCAAGGCCTGTCTAGGCAACTTACCAAGATCTTGTCTCAAAAGTAAGTAAAACAGAGGCTAGTGTTGCTTTGCAAAGGCTCTGGGTTCAAACCCCAGTGGGAAGGGAATGAAATCAGGATTCGGCATGTCTGAAAGCTGAGGGCTAATCTCCCGCCAGAGTCAGTGCTCAGACTGTGACAAGTGTCTGGGCTCACTGTGGATGAGGGCTAAGCAAGTTTCGGCGTGCTGGGGGGTGCTCTTCTTGCTCTCCTTGGCCAGATGTTATCCCACCTGCATCTGGAGAAAGTTAAACGGAATCTGGCCTCATACCAGTGTCACAAAATGTCAACAAAGTAAGGATGAGATTCCTTTTTTTTTTTTTTTTTTTTTTTTTTGGTTTTTTGAGACAGGGTTTCTCTGTATAGCCCTGGCTGTCCTGGAACTCACTCTGTAGACCAGGCTGGCCTCGAACTCAGAAATCCGCCTGCCTCTGCCTCCCAAGTGCTGGGATTAAAGGCGTGCGCCACCACCGCCCGGCTAAGGATGAGATTCCTAAGTGCTAATCTGTCCCAAGGTCCAGCCACAGGGCTTGATAATATTTTTCATGTGGGTCTGACTCTCCAGTCGGACTCTCTTCTTCTTAAAGCTCCATGGTCCTGACAGCTACACTCCAGCCCTGTCACTCTCTGTCCCTATCCCAGCCAAGTGCTGGGGAGCCCTCTTACCCTGGTAACTAAGTCATGGATTCCCCCCACAGGTTGTTTCCTACCTTGTACTCTTCGCAGTAGGTGGCTGTGCACGGTCTTCTTGTGTCTTGGCTCAAAGACAGAATGTGGACACACTCAAAGGGTCTTGAGAGGGGTTAGTAGGTATGGTGGAGCCTCTCGGGGGTGGGTTCTGAGCCAGGTAGACATTTGCCTAGACACACAGGCAGCTGGGCCAGCAGACACTCAGCTCTGCTTACATATCTTCCAACGGAACCTTCCTAGTTTCAGAGATGGGGCACCAACCTGGGCTCCCCTTCCTGGTACCCTCTTCCTGGATCCCAGCCCATACTCTGTTGAGGAAGAATAGCATGAAACCTTTCACTATTCATGAGACCTTAGTCCCTGGATGTATGAGGCTCAACCCAACAAGGACAAGACTGGAGATTCCTATAAAAACCAGGTAGGAAAGAGTGGGTGCCTAAGACCCCACCCAGTCTCTTTCCAATTCTACATGTGGCACGAGAGGTCTCAGTACTGGGTCAATCCCAGGCCAGAACCAGCCTGACGTCTCTCACACGGCCTGGCTATGTTCTTGCCACAGAGAGACATTCGAGAGAGATATCTAACCACTGTGCTTCCAGGACAGGCAGGAAAAACAGCCAGAACGAGGTCCCTCAGGTAAAGTTGTGAATTGAGTCACTCTCTGTGTATGTGTGTTTGCACGTGCGTGTGCATGAATATACAAGGAAGTATATACAAATGAGAGAAGTCACAATCCCAGGATTCCCCAATCTTTGATTCCCTGTTGATCTCAAGGTTCAAGCCATGTGGATCCTTCAGGGTCTAGGAAAGGTCTTGGTTAACATTCTTCCAGCTTCTTCTCATCTAGTTCTGGTTCGTCATCCCGTCTTCTGAGCTGGCTGGGAGAGCTAGGAGCATTCTGTGAACCCTGCCAGCAGCTAGGTCAAGTGGCTGGTTATACTGAACCAGGCAGTCTGCCTGGCTATCACTAGGATTTCCTGGCCCATCTTTAGCCTCGTTGGATACTGCTGCTCGTCCTGAGGAATAATGATACCCTGCTGGGGTACCAACCCAAGACTTGCGTCTTATCTCCAAGGTGTTTCTGCTTCCTCTTCCAGGCTGGCACCTGGCCTGACAATTTCCCTTACTGCTTGTGTGTGTGTGTGTGTGTGTGTGTGTGTGTGTGTGTGTGTATGATGGGAGAAGAGAATTAAATCATTAAACTGGATATGATGGCACATACCCACAGTCTCACAACTGGGAGGCGGAGACAGGAGAATCAGGAATTCAATGACTGCCCCAGCTACAAACGAATTTCAACCTACCTGAGACTCTACCTCAAAATTAAAGTTTGTTTTTGTTGGGATAGTTCTCTGTGGTCCAGACTGGCCTTGAACTCAATCTATTGCTAAGGATAGCCCTGTACTCCCCGTCTTCTTACCTCCATCTCCTAAGTTCTGGGATTTCAGGTACGAGGTGTCATACCTAGGTTACTTTTTCATTTTTGAAACATGTTCTTCCTGAGTTGCCTAGACTGGCCTTGAACTCATTCTATAACCCAGGCTGGATCTGAACTTTCAGTCTCTCCCTTTACCTTCCCGTGTAGCAGGGATTCCAGGTTAGGCTGGCTTGAGAGGGTTTGTTTGGTTTTGAGGCAAGGTCTCATGTATCCAACATGAACCTCAAACTTGCTGTGTGATGAGAATGACGTCAGTATAGAAGCCCCAACTCGCAAGTCCTGGGATTGTGAGCTTGGACTACTGTCCCTGGCCTTGATTTTGAGGTTTGCTAAGACTCTCACCCACAAGGAGTCTTTAATAATTTCCTTTGCTAAACACAGCTGTTCCTGAACAGGCATTTAGAAACTGCTTGTGCTAAACATTATCAGCACCTCTTGGGCCTGCATGTGACAATAAGCAAGATGGGACCTAGGACCTTTGTTCTATCCATCTCCTTTACTTTGGGTCACTTGTTTGCCTGTGAGTGTAGACTGTGCCCTACCCCCCAGCCTTGAGCAGACCTAAAAGACCTTGTTTACCACAGTAGACCAAATAATAGGACCTAGGTGGAGTTACCCACCTTGGCTGCACATACAACCTGCTATAGGAACTTAGAAGAATAAACTGCCCGCTGAGCTTGCCAGCAGTGACAAAGGATGGATTCCCCCACCCATCTCCGGCTGAAACTAGAAAGGGTTCAGTGGGGCTTTCCAAATTAAATTTTCTTTTTAAATTAGAAGAGCTAAATATTAAACTTAGAGCCTTGATCAGAGAACTTTGTCTTGGCTCCATGTTTCTCTTGCCCTTCCGTCCCTTTCTTCATTTCCTGCCCCCCTCTCAGGTGAACCCAGTTGGTCCATGGCCAGGTGGCTACACTAGACATGTTAATCACTCAGTGCTGTCTAAAAATGTGTGACACCTAAGCTGTCTCACTCTACTTCAAGGCTAAAGGCAGAGCAAGATGGGGAACTGGAGTATCTTATCGTCAGCTTTTACAGTGTCTTGCTCCAGACTCCTAACATCCATACGAAGCTGTCTGGTTGTCCTAAGCTTGCAGTTACCTTGGATTTTAAGACACTGAAGCTTGAAAGACATGTCACTATCTGGTAAGATGACCCCAGAGTAAGAATAATTCTCTCCTTGCATCTCCCTTCCTCTCTGTCCAGGCTGGCCTCTAACACACTTTCTCTGCCTCGATTATGCTAGCCTCAAAGGGGTACACCTCTGAGCTTGGCCCCTCTTTTGGTTTTGGTCATGTCTAGGCTGGCCTAGAACTTCTTATGTAGATGAGGCTTGCCTGAAACTCACAGCAGTCTGCCTGCTTCAGCCTCCTGAGTGCTGGAGGTACTGCGTGAGCCACCATGCCAGACAGAAGTGAGTAATCTTCTCGTGGGAATCAAATTATCCTCCCCCACGCCGACAGGGCTAACTTCTTCAAACTAGAGAAGTAGATCTGAGGTAGTGATCAACCAACCGTCAGGCACATTGACCAAGACTCCTCCCACCTCCCTGCCAGAGTTTTCAAATGGTGAAACAGGCCTGTGATCTCAGCAGTCGGGAGGAAGAAGAGACTTGTAGATTCAAGACCAGCGTAGTCTACATAGGAAGTTCCATGCACTACACAGCAAGAACGTGTTTCAACAAAGCAAAACAAACCTCAGGCTTACATGTTAGTGCCTCAGAGACAGACCTGGAGAGATGGAGGTGTCAGGCAGTTCACTGTATGGTTGCCCCTCATGCTCAAGACCTGGGTTCAATCCCCAGGGTAGCATAAGCTGGGCATACTGACACAGGTCTGTAACCTCATAGCTTCAGGGACGGGGACAGGAAGATCAGAAGTTCAAAGTCACCCTAAGAGACATAACAAGTTCAAGGTCAATCTGGGGTAAATGAGACTGTTAAGTGGGAGGGGCTGGCTTGAGTTACTAAGAACCTTATCTGTCTTTCCCAACATGGCCCCCATTGATATAAATCTTTTCTGTTTTCCACTGTTATTCTCTTCTTAAATTGGCACATTGGGATGGGTGATGTGATCTAGCCCGCCTAGAGCGGATAGAGATGGCGCTTTGCCCTGAAACGCCAATATCAACTCTAGACTTACCACAGTAGTATATGCTACCGTAGACACTGAAAGGCTATTTGTACAAGGATCTCTGGCTCCCTTGGTTAGGAAAAGACAGTTGCCATAGTCTTAGAACTAGGAGTGTTTGCCGGGCGGTGGTGGCACACGCCTTTAATCCCAGCACTTAGGAGGCAGAGATAGGTGGATTTCTGAGTTCGAGGCCAGCCTGGTCTGCAGAGTGAGCTCCAGGACAGTCAGAGCTATACAGAGAAACCCTGTCTTGAAAAACAAAACAAACAAACAAAAAAAAAAAACCAAAAAAAAAAAAATCTAAAAAACTAGGAGTGTTAATGCTTCGGATTCACCTTGGACCTTTGTCAGGGGCAGCCTTGCTCATACACTGAAGGCCTAAAATCAGCCATAGGCCTAAGTCAGCTTGCTAACACAAAGTCTTGGTCTCTATGGAAAAACACTGAAACAGATAGCTATATTGTAAGATATTGTAAACAGGCAGCTTTGGTGGAAATTTACCAGCCTGGATAAGAACAAGTAGTCATGGGTCTTGTGGATAGTCATAGACCTTGGGTAGCCTCGGTGGACAGTACCAACTTAGATAAGGACAAGTGAATCATAGGCAGGGTCATAGTGACCTGTCCCCTGAACCTTCACCCAGCCAATACCCTGTTCTGGAAGATAGCTGTACTCCCCTGAACACCTACGCTCCTGCGTCATCCCCTTCCCCACATCCTGCCTTTTTGTGTATATAACCCCTGTGTGAAAAAGTAAAAATTATGGTTTAATCAGCCTATAGACAAGCTGTGGTTTTTGCATTTGCCTGTTTCCCCGACTTTCTCTTTCAGGTGACCTCCCTGGACCCCTGTTTAATGCCCTGCTGGATGGGGCAGACCTTGTCCTTTCAGAGGAAGTTAGAGCTCTCTTTCTCCCTCCTCTCCCCTCCCCACCCCTCCCTGTCTTTTACTGTTACCAGCTCTTCCTTTACTCAGGGTCTTCCCACTGTATAATCCTGTCCTGAATTCTTTCTGCCTCGGCCTTCAAAGATAACAGATAAGAAGCATGCAGCACATGCCTGTTCCCCACCCCAAAGCACATTTTATGTTTATTTTTTTTTAATTTTTTCATTTTTGAGACAGGTTCTTATTATGTAGACTAGGCTGGCCTTGAACTCAGATCCATTTGCCTTTACTTCCCAAGTACTGGGACCCAAAATGTATGAACATTCCTGGCAAGCTTTCTTTAAAACCAAACATCTCTGATTTAAATATGCATCCTCTGCTTTAATACAGGAAAGCTGGGCTCCTGATGACCTTGCTACAGCCAGTGGGTTGTCTTTGCTCATGCAAAGTGTACTCCTGATTTCTTGTTTGACTTCCGATGTGGCTGTCATGAAAATCAACTCTGTTTACTGGATGGTTTTCTTGAGTCTACAGTGATCTCAGGATCTCAGTCTTCCTTGGGTGCTCCAGCCTGCAAACAGGGGTGCTCTAAAGATATCAATGGGTGAGTAAGGATACGTGGAAATGGCCTGGAAAGCCAGTTGTTCTTCTGGGTAACTCAGAGTCAATGGAGACCAGGAAGCCACAGATATATTCTTGAGAGAGGCATTCTGAAGTGTAACATGGGTCCTTAGAGGATCCTCACAGGACTGGCACCACGGAACGGGACTGGCTTCAATACACTCTGCACGGCCTTTCCTTCCTTGCTTATCCCTCTGGTTTTTCTCCTCAGGAGGCTGCTAGAGCCTAGGCCAGTGGTGCAGATGGAATAATGATCATGAGTTTAAATCCAGGCTGGGTAACTTAGTGCAGCCCTTCTTTCCAAACCTGAAAAGAAGGTCAAAGTTGTAGCTTGCTAGTGGAGTGTCATCGTATTGGAGGTCTTTGGTTCAATCCCTGGTACCGTCTCCACACCTCCGTGAGGTGGAAGGGAGAGCGAGCTGCTACAAGCCACAGGTTTTATGTCAGGCTCACTGATCAGATGACAGCAAGTCCCAGCCACACCCAGGGGCTGATCGCTGAAGCAGGGGTCCACTTGCTGTGGACACGGGAGAGGCACAGGACTGTGGTGACGCAAGGCTGGCTGACACAGCAGCTCTGGATCGTACGTTTTCCCAATTGGTCTCCAGGACCGATGGCATTAGCACCACTTGGCAACTTAGCAGGAGATTCAGACTCTGACTGCTCCCTCAAACTACTGAGTCAGAGACTACGGGGCGAAGCCAACCCCTGTGCTTCCCAGCCCTCTGTGGGCATCTCAGTTGAATGACATCTGAAAATCAGGATCAATATCTGGGTTGTGCTCCTATCATCAGTATTGGCACCTACAATTCTAGACATGAATCTTTTCTGTTTCTCCTGGGACCATTTTGAAACAAAATCAACAGCAGTTTGTTTGTTTGTTTTTTTTTTTAATTTTTTAACAGCAGTTTTTAAAATGTTTCTTCATTTATTATTTATATCTATATCTAGATAGATAGATAGATAGATAGATAGATAGATAGATAGATAGACAGATAGTTAGATAGATATCTTTTATCTGGGGGTATGGGGAAGATTTGAAGCTGTATCTCACTATAGCCCAGGCTGGCCTTGATCACAATCCACCTGCCTCAGCACTTCACCAGGCTGTTTGTGTGTTTTATGTTTATGTCCTTTAAAATAATCCTTTTGCCGGGCAGTGGTGGCACATGCCTTTAATCCCAGCACTTGGGAGGCAGAGGCAGGCGGATTTCTAGTTCGAGGCCAGCCTGGTCTACAGAGTAAGTTCCAGGACAGCCAGGCTACACAGAGAAACCCTGTCTCGAAAAAATAATAATAATAATAATAATAATCCTTTTAAAACTGATTCTTTGTGAATTTCACATCATGCACCCCAATCCCACTCATCTCCCCATCCCTTTGTATCCACCCTCTGCCCTTGCAACATCCCTGCCAAAAGAAAGTAAGATTCAAACCAAAACAAAACATCTTGTTGTGGAAGCTATAGTGTCACAGTGTGTCACACAGGACACCCTTTTGTCCACCCATCTTTTCTTACAAGTGTTCGTCGCAGTGAGTCTTTGGTCTGCTTTGAGGCCTCTGGCTTCTGCTACATTATGGGTACTGGATCCTCACAGGGACTCCTCCTGGATATCCTGCCCTTGCTCTGAGTCACGGAGACCCTGCAGCTCAAGATAAGCCGTTCTCGAGCTCCAGCAATTCATAGATGGGGTAGATGTTGGGGTGGGCCAACTCAAAGCCCTGGATGGACATGGGGGTTAGCTGAGTTGGTCACCCCGCTGGCTCTCCTGTGCCTGCCCTGGGGCTCTCCAGCACTGCCCTGACTAGTTTGCCTAGTGCTGTCCCCACAAGGGACTGAGTCAGCTCTCTTGCTCTCATGACCTCAGGGCCAGCTTTCCTGCCTGCTGCTGGCAACGAGCAGTGAGGGGGAGGGAAGTCATCTTTCCCTCAACCCAAACCACCCCATGGTAGACTAGGGGCCAGACCAGCTCTCCCACATTCATACCCTCAGGTCAGTTCACCTGCTTCCAAGGTCCTTTCTACGGTGCTGCCGAGGCAAGGGGCGGGGCAAGCTCAGCACAGTGCCTCAGGTGGCAGTCCAGACCAGGGACATTTTCATGGCCTTTGAAGATAACAGGAGACTGGGACATCAACACAGACTCCTGGTGCCATAGCACATGGCCCCCAGCTACATCATGGGTCCAGATGTCTCTATAGCCTCAAGTGGCAGTGCAGGCACTCAGAGCAGCATGTCACCCCTGTGGCAGCCCAGCCCTCAAATAGTCACCTGCCGCTCAATTTTAGAGAAAGAACAATTAGTTCCAGCTGGACAGCATTCTCCTTGAGATCTCCCAGCTGTTCCAGATTATTTCTTAAGAGATCCCTCCACACAGGACTCAAAAAACTTGTTGATTTTCCTTCATATGTGAGACACAGAGTCTCTAACATGTAAATGATGGATCCAACTATAAAACAGCTGCTTGGAAATAGCTCAAAAGAAGCAAGAGGCAATCCCTTTCAAAACTGCTCCAACGTGCCTAAACATTCATCCACAATGCCTCCTTCAGGATTTCTTGCCACGATACCTTTCCCATCCTGTGTGTGTTGTGTGTGGTGTTAGATTATTTAAGGGCAGCTGTAGACAGTAATAATAACTTGTCTCTCCATGTAGCCTGGTGTTTACTGTATAATCTTGGCTGATGACCTAGGCTCACCTTGGAGTGAAAAACAGCCATTTGGCTTACCACCATCTTGGCAGCCATGTGACTCAGCTACCGTCTTAACTAAGGTTAAAGAAAGGGCATGCCGTGTGACTTCACCGTTATGTGGGTTAAGATGACCACGTGGCATAAATCAACCAAGGCAGTGTGCATAAAACAACTAGACCCACCGAGTAGGACTCTGCTAATCATTATAGCCCCTTTTATTAGATAAAGGCAACAACAGGTCCTTAAGATGGCTTCTTTTGTTTTTCCCTATATTAAGGAGACAATAGCAAGTCTCTAATATATTTTAATTAGGATGGGTTTTGTGTATGATGATTTTTGTTCTAAAAATGAATAACGGATGAGGACAAAACCATGAACAAGTCCATATAACATATGTTCAACGATTAAGTTGTATAAATTCCTAAAGTTGTAATGGTCTAGTCAAACTAACAAAGAGATATGTCTAATCACTTATGTCTTTGCTAATTTTCTGAAGCTTTAGCTATTTGGTAAAACTAAGTCATATTAAAAATTGATACTTTATAAATGTACACCATAAAAGGATCAGAAAAACAAGATTTCCTGCCTCTCTTTGAAAAAAAAAAATATATATATATTGAAGTTTTGATTTGATGCTAAAGGGTCTTTTTTTAACAATTTATTTTTATTTTATGTACATTGGTGATCTGGTTGCATCATGTGTGTGTGAGGGTGTCATATCCCTTAGAACAGGAGTTACAGACATTTAAGCTGCCATGTGAGTGCTGGGAATTGAACCCAGGTTCTCTGGAAGAGCAACCAGTGCTCTTAATCACTGAGTCATCTCTCCAGCCCCCACTAAAGGACCTTTAATTCAAGAATTATAATTTTTTATGGTTTTTCTTTTTTTTTTTTTTTGGTTTTTCGAGACAGGGTTTCTCTGTGTAGCCCTGGCTGTCCTGGAGCTCACTCTGTAGACCAGGCTGGCCTTGAACTCAGAAATCCGCCTGCCTCTGCCTCCCAAGTGCTGGGATTAAAGGCGTGCGCCACCACGCCCGGCTTTTATGGTTTTTCGAGACAGGGTTTCTCTGTGTAGCCCGGGCTGTCCTGGAACTCACTCTGTAGACCAGGCTGGCCTCGAACTCAGAAATCAGCCTGCCTCTGCCTCCCAAGTGCTGGGATTAAAGGCGTGCGCCACCACTGCCCGGCAATGTTAAGGATAATTAAAGACATGCAAATAATGGTCAGTTACCTTATAAATGATGAGATTGTTTAATGTGCTCAGAACTATTTTCATAGTCACGCTAAAAGTACAAGTCATTTACAGAAACAAGTTTGGAGGAAGAGACCAAATTTGTATTTCCCATCCTATAGTATTCTGTATATATTGTCAAAATCAAACCTAAAGCAAGTAGAGCAAAACTAATTTAAGGTAAACTTAAAGTTTAATCTTCAGAATCAGTTATAGAAAAAATTGTTTATAAAAATTAAATGCGGACTGGAGAGATGGCTCTGTGATTAAGAGCACTGATTCCTCTTCCAGAGGTCCTGAGTTCAATTCCCAGCAACCACATGGTGGCTCGCAACCATCTGTAATGGGATCTGATGCCCTCTTCTGGTGTGTCTGAAGACAGCTACAGTGTACTCATATACATAAAATAAATAAATAATTTTTTAAAAATTAAATGCTTGAGTAAATGAGTTAAATTTACAGTATGTGGCAGGGAGACCCTAGGATCAAGCAGTTCTATTGGATGGTGCACTATCCTGCCAGAGTAAATTGCATCCTAGCTCTTTATGGAACAAGGATACCTGGGAAAATAAGACTCTGCCAGAAGTCTGCTCTTTCTGCCTCCAACTGTGTAGACCTCCCAGCTCTGCCTGTGTAGGCTTGACCAGCTCAGGCCATTGAGGCAAAACCAGAAAAACTCCTCCTTATCTAAAGATGAATTACTCTTCATGTCTGTCATGTCATGACAGGGAGATGGAATCTCTTGCCCAGTGGAGGATCTGTGTCCATACCAACATCCTACATGTCTCAAACAATAGAGATGCAAACAACAATGTCTCTGTCCTCAGTGTCTCCCCAGTTGGCATATGAGGATGCTGTGAACAGGGGAACCTTGTAAGCAAGCCAACTGCCAGACTGGTATGGGCCTGCATGCTAGTTCAATTGGCTACACCCTTTATCCAGTTTTAGCTCTTAGCAAAAGTTAATTTCAAGGTCTGTATCTATACCCATCTTCTCATATTCCCTGACAAAAGGCAGATGTCAGATAGTCTTTCTTCAAACTCATACCCCAGGAAAGCTATTCAGAATATCCAAGCTGTGTCTTTGACAGTTGGTTTGTATGTGTAGTATCAACAAATGATTCTGTTAGATGATATCCCAAGCCTTTAGATTCTTCAGGAGGAGAGGACTTAGATGGAGTCTCTCTGACCTGTGCTCACCTGTGGCTTTGGGAATGTAATTTAGTCTTTACCCAGACGCAGAGCTCCAGAGCCAGTGTCTGCCCTCTCATCTTACAGCCTAGAAGGCATCTGAGGGCTTTGGCAGTGAGCTTGTGGGTGTTTTCAAAGAAATTCAAAAAGCCTAAAGCTCATGTAATTTAGTTTTCTTGCTTTATTATGTATGCCTCTAAACAGATAGGATGATGTTAAGAAATATGCTTGCTGAGGTCCGTATGTGGTGACCTAAGGACTTATATTGAGTCGCCTTTAGCCTTCTTTTTGGTTGAACGCATGCAATGAAAATGTAGTGATTTTTTTTTAAAGGTTCTGTTGATAGGGTTAATTTCAGAAGAGTAAACTTTATAAAAAAAAAATCAATCATTTACTGACCTGAGGGATTGACTCACAAAATAACTTAGAACACTCTATAAAGTGTTCTAGCGAGGGGCCACTGAGAAGAAAGCAGGGCAACACTGTCTCTGGGAGTGGTTTTAAATTGAAAATTAAAAATCATTTCTTTGGGGGAATTAAATTGTCTCTTGGAACATAGGTATAACAATTTGATTTTTTTCCTTTTTGTTTTTTTGGTTTTTCAAGACAGGGTTTCTCTGTGTAGCCCTGGCTGTCCTGGAATTCACTCTGTAGACCAGGATGGCCTCGAACTCAGAAATCCGCCTGCCTCTGCCTCCCAAGTGCTGGGATTAAAGGCGTTCGCCACTACTGCCTGGCACAATTTAATTTTTTAAAAAAGTATATTGTCATATTGTCATATACTAGACATGGCCATTTAAGGTAATAGTCCTAATTTAAAAAAAAAATTTACCTTATCAAATTATTTCTAACCAAAAGTTGTGTTTTACTTGAGATACTCTATTTTTGTTCATTAGCCAATGGCTTGTATTGTTAATATTTGAAACACATGTACAAAGTTCATTAAATGTAAAAGCAAGGGATATCACTTAGAGACTTTCTGTTCAGATTATTTCTTGGATGCTGCCTTTACCTGACTTACTCAGCTTCTAGGTGCTCGGTCCTTACACAGGAGTCTGATGTAACAAACGGCTGCTTACAGTTCCCTTGTCCTTCTACAGGGCTCTGGTACGTGGTCCAGCCAGTTGTACAATTGCATTTAACTCATGTTAATCTTGATGTAAACGTTTTCTTCATCTATGTTGTCTCTTAATGTTCCCCACAGTTATTACCTCCTGACTTAGGTTCTGGGTCTTTGCCAGCTGTTCAGCATTATCATGGGCCCATGGATGGATGCTCTTCAGAGACACTCTAACCGCTGGTCCCCTTATCACCCTTCTGTCAGCGTGAGGCAGTTACCAAGAGAGCAACACCCAAACCCCTAAAGGCACCTCAGGCGACCTTTAGAAGGGGACTAATGGGCCGTGGGCCATCCAGTTCACCCCTCTTCTTACCAGTCTGGACATTGTTTTTAGGACTCAGAACTGAAACAGCTGGACCGCACCAATTAGCCTGTCTCACCAGTTCAAATCAACTTACTATATCCCTCAAGACCAGCGGGACTCCAAGATTAAAAAGGACAGCTCTGACTGCTGCTAAGAGTGAGATTCGAGCCCTCCTCCAAGAGCGATGCTGCTTCCATGACTACAAATCCTAACTGGTTGAAATGAAACTTAAAAGATACAGGGACCAGACAAAAATGCCTTCTGGTTCCCTCCCACTCTGGCTCCTCCTGAATCGCTTCACTCTTCCTTTTTCCCAAATTCATCGTTTTTACCCCGTCCCTTAAGTGCTTTGTTTATTGAACTTCACTCTATACTCAAACAAAATGTTCCATGCAAACTCTTCCAGCCGTTCTCATCGTAAACCAGCTACATTTGTTCCTGATACGTCTGCAAAAAGACCTTTTAGATGCTGTAGAGAAACTCTGGCTAAAAGGGGCTTCATCCCTTTCACCCCAGGCCAGATACAATTCTTTACATCAGCCCTCTGTTTTCCTGTTCCCTTCCTCTGTATCTCTCTGCTACTTCTAGCTCAGTTTGGTGCAGCTGTCCTGGCAATGGGACCAGTCTGTGTCACCCTGAATCAACTCTGTCCTAGTTAGGGTTTTCTTGCTGTGAAGAGACACCATGACCAGGGCAACTCGTATAAAGGAAAACATTTAATTGGGGCTGGCTTACAGCTCAGAGGTTTAGTCCGTTATCAGTATGGTGAGAAGCATGCTGGTATGCAGGCAGACTTGGTGCTGGAGAAGGAACTGAGATTCTACATCCTAATTGGCATGCAGCAAGAAGAGAATTAAACACACTTCCTCCATCAAGGCCACACCTTCAACAAGGCCACTCGTCCTAATAGTACTACTACCTATGAGGCTCTGGTGGCCATTTTTTTTTTTTTTTCAAATCACTACAAACTCTAGGTCCACTTTCTCTCACCTCGGCTCCTCTCTATCCCTCAGCCTTCCCCAGAAAACTCTCTTAGTTCTACTCCATAACCAAACCACCTGCTTATCACTTATTATAAATATTTATAATACTTATTTTCTAAGTCTCTTCAGAAATACAGGATGACAGCTGCATGATCTACTGTAACCAATCAAGTTAAGATACTAACCCTAACCCCTCCTCACAGAAAACAACTATAACCGCCCTGCCCTGCATTTCGATAGCTTCTCATTTTGATATTCAGGAATGATAGTTTTCTGCTGAAAGACTACATTTCTCAGCTTCCCTTGAGGACTACAGAAGTTGTTCTACATCTGCACCCTAGAAGTCTCCCCATCCCATCTTTCCCTGTGGTCATTTTGGCCATCTGCTCACTTGGGTGACTGCCCTGACATGCGGGGATTCATAGAGACCCTAGGAAAGGGGGCGAAAGAATGAAGGGACAAAAGACACAAAGACGTAGAGCAAGTCTGAGGTTCTGATCAAGCTCTGAAACTTTAATTTCGGGGGTAGGTTATAAAGACACAGCAAAATGGGAAGTTTAGGAGAGGGTCATTGCTTAGGGCTATCCCACTATTGAATCATCATTGCCCAAGACCATCCCACTGTCATAACCGGTTCCCAGCAGGTGACAAACCGCTTCCTCACCATAAATAAACACAATTCTATCTAAGGTCAGACTTTTGTGGGATATCCACCAGAGAAGACTGCTCGGGCATAGGTTTAAGCCAGTAGAGACTCTTTATCGGACGGCTGGTGACTACACTGGGTTTTCAAGATTCTCATGTAGCCCCAAGCCTTTCTCAAAGTGAGCTTTTAAGTATAAAAACTATGTTTTAGATTGATACGCTTCAGTTAAAACAAGAACACTTAGCCAGAAGCAAAACTACAGAAGCCAAAAAGCAAGGTTAGTACATTTGGAGATTTTCTCAGAACTATGGACTCTGATGGATTAGGTCTTTGTTTTCATTTTGGCAGGTGGTGCTGTCTATGTGTTAAGTTTTTCAGCTTGAATGGCACTTCCATCATGGAGTCAGTTGCGATAAGGTCTGGGCCTGTTACAAGACCACACTTCTCTTTCTTTCTGCCTACAATCTCTCTACAGCTGTCTTTTAATAATCGAACACAAGGTCACACTACATAGTGTTCTGGGACCCGTCCAGTGTGTTTATTTGCAAGATGGGGTAGCAGGCATTTTGCCAGTATTGTGAAGGTCAGAGCTTGCCTGGGCCTGGCAGCTCTAACATGCCAAGTGTGGCAAACAATCCTCAACAGGCCAATGAGGGAGGTCCTCACAAATAATAGTGAAAAGCTATTATTAGTAAAAATAAAATTAAATAAAAATATTTCACTATAATTAATAATGAAAAAAAAAAAGATTATTCAAGTGTGGTCACATTGGTAAGAGCAGCAAAGAGATCCAGTGATGGAGCAGGTATGTGAGAGGAAACAGCTCTGATCAAGGAATGGTTCTGCCCCTCACTGGCTCTGCTCCAGGCTCTCTGGCACAGTGGCCCCACAAGTTGTCAGAACTCTGAAGTGCCTTTTCGTGAGACAGCTCCCCACTCTGAGTAGCACCAGGCTCCTAGTTTTCCTTCTCTCAGCATGAAATTCCCAGAGAAGTGCCAGCGCTTCTGGGTCCGCTGTCTCTGTAGTCTATAGCCCAAATGGGGGAGGTGCATGTCTCTTTAAATATCATTCTTGCCAAGTTTGTTGCAGAAGCAGATATTTGGGAGGGGGGAAGAGAGGACTTCCTGCAAGAGAGGACTATGTTGAAGCCAGCCTAGAATACAGTGATCAACTAGCCTGAGCTAGGAACCTGCCTTCAAACCAAACCACACCAAACACAATTAGTTCCAGAATGGTTTGTGTATTTATTGCTTTTTTGATAGAAGATTCTCACTATGTAGTCCTGGTTGCCTGGAACTCACAATGTAGACCAGTCTTTTGTGGAACTCACTATGTAGACCAGGCTGGCCTCAATCATGTGATCCTCTTGTTTCTGCCTCTTGGGCACTGGGATTAGAAAGCATATACCATTGCCAGGTTGTAATACATTAAATATACCCTTTTATAAAAAATCAAGCATGGGTCCCAGCTAGACTTGTAGTTGGCATTGTCCATGAAGCCTTCTAGACATAGCAGGGATTTCCTGTCCCACCTTACCTGGACCTATGTAGAGACAGAGTCTAATGCCAGGATACACCACCTCCATAGTTGCCCACACCTCCTCTGAATTCACACCAGCCATTCCTCCTGGAATGGTCCTTCCCTGTCCCCAATGCTGGGAACCTCCACCAAAAGCTTCTTGTAGTGTGCCAGCCAAGCTTGAATGGAGGACACATCTTTGGGCTCTTCTTGACTCACTTACAAAACCAGGCTGGAAGAGCAGATGGTGGCCACCCCTCAGAGACTCATGAACCAAAGGGGAGTTCATCTCCCTGAAGGTGATTCCCTGAGGTCTGTCTCCAAGTCTTTTTTTCACAGTGGGGATCAGGGCCAATCAGGGAAGCTAGGTGTGAGGAGACAGCTGGGAGTCTATGGGAGCCCAGGGTTCTGTTAGCTTAGGGAGACAACCTGGGAGACATCTGGATTGTGGTGGGGCTGGCAGTAGGTGTGTGTGTGTGTCTACAGCTGTGTGACATGGCGAGTCCTCCTGTACCTTCTCCTGCTTCACCTGTTACAGCTCTAGAAATGATCTTTCAGTCCCTCTGTCAGTTAAGAGAACTCATCTACCTTGTGAGCAAGTTGGCTTGCAGGCAGGAAGAAATGGGTGAGTGAGTCTTGTGTTAGAAGACTCTGTCATAAACTGTCTGGTCAGAGAACTCTGATCTTGAACCGGTTAAGGTGAATAGATGCGCCTCAGCCCTGTGGGGTCCTGTGTACTCTGCTGTGACCCGGTGATGACTTAGGTGCCACGATCTAACCCTGGGGTCAAACAGCTGTGCCGGGTCAGGACCTAACAGAAAACTGTCATTTATGATTTAGGATTCTGTGTGGGTTGTTTGTCAGCACTGAACTGAAGCTGGGGAATAATATGACCTTCATGGTCTCAGAATCTAGCTTCCATAGCCAAAGGGCTTGATCCTTCAAAATCTGGATGACACCTCCCTTATAAGGGTACTTTGTAGTAGAGGGTCTCCACTGGGAAGAAACCCTTTTTCCAGTTAGGGTGAGTTTCTTTGTGTACAGCTTCCTGACATGTAATTCACTCATGGAAAGGAGGACAGCTTAGACTGAGTTGTATAGAGTTCTAAGGGGTTGGTATGAGACACTGTGCATGTTCTTTCCAGTTGTGCAACCTCTGCCATGCAAATAGGGCTGTGCAAATCAGACCATGCAAATGATGGCAGCCCTGGTGCAAGGGTCTGGTTCCGGGCACTGGGCTGCAGCTCTGTGCTAGTCGTTTATAGCTTTCAGAAGCTAGCAGTTGGAGTTCTTGGATCATGTGTGTGAAGATTCTCTACTGGGGATCCAACTGGTCTCTTCTTTTTTTTTTTTTTTTTTTTTTTTTTTTGTGTTTTTGAGACAGGGTTTCTCTGTGTAGCCCTGGCTGTCCTGGAACTCACTCTGTAGACCAGGCTGGCCTCGAACTCAGAAATCTGCCTGCCTCTGCCTCCCAGTGCTGGGATTAAAGGAATGTGCCACCACCACCCGCTAACTGGTCTCTTCTTAATGGCCTTTCTTCATGATAACCACAATGATTACGATTCCTAATCAGAAACGACAGTATCTCTGCATATCTGAAGAACATCGGTTCTAATCCAACTTACCTAAAATCCCTTAGTCTGCTAATGGTTGCGCTGTTTGTACTAGTCACTGATGCGGGGTGGGAGGCAGACAAATTTGCTGACTGGCCCCATTTCAGTCTCCTTGTGTTACTGAAGGCTCTTGTGGATGTTCCATGCTATAGGGTTCAAGTTCTGTGTGTCTTGAAAAAAGACTTGATGAAGACACCGCAGAATAGCAGTGAAAGCAAACCCAGAGCAAAAGTGAGAGAGAGAAGAGAACGAGAGCAAACTCCAGCAAGCAGCACCCGGGGCATCCAGTGATCTTTTATTATAAAAACCAAATCTCCTCCCCTATCTAATGGTATCATTTCCAACACAGGGCCTGCACCGGTCCCCCTGCCCTATCATCTCCTCATCATAAATAGTGATCTTCCCCTCAGCCTCCTGTGGCTTCTGCTCCAGCTTTGCCTGCAGCTGGCTTGCTTCTTTTACACTTGACCACAATTTGAGGCTCATTGGTGAATGAGAAAACTTAGAAGTTGTACTAAGAAGTCCCTGGAGAAACCAGTCTGCTAGCTGGCTTAAGTCTACACATGTTTGGACCATGAAGGGCTCCATTGGCCTGGAAACCCTGAGATTGCAGTGTGGCCACGCCCCAAAACCAGCCCCAGACCACCCTTCCATTTCACCCGTACACTTGTACACTTAAGTCATGTTAAGACACGGGTAAGGGCGTACCTAAAAGCACCTCTGCCTTGAGAGTTGCATCATATCTCAATGAGTGCAGGGGGAGACATAGGTTATATTAAGTTTTCACCCTCCCTAACTCCCTCCCCTTGATACTCCCCCAATATAAGGAAACCCCTCCTGGCTTTTGGGGGAGAGAGCACCAGATTCACCATTCTCGTCAATAAAATTACTTTCATGGAAACTCAATTCTGTGTGTCTGCGTGGGCCTACTTCTACTCGGCGACCGCCTCGACCATGTGGGAACTACAGCATCCAGGGCAGGAAGTGCTCCCGAACCCAGGCCTCCGCTTCGGCCCCGCTCCACCTCCGATGCCCGATGCGGGGCCGAATCCTGCGCGTGAGGACCTGCCCCAGTCGCGGGCCGCCTCAGCCGCCACGCAGGAGGCTTTGGGGCCCCGGGCACTCGCCCACGTTTTGTATCCCACACACATGCATCATTTTTGTGTCACACACCACAGCCCACCATACACATAGCAAATACCCCCACCACTCCAACACACAGAGATATACAACCCACCACACACAACACCACACACCAAACTCAGCCCCTTGTGTGGTCCAGCACCTACAGGCCGACTCCCTGTCTTAGTTAGGGCTTTACTGCTGTGAACAGACACCATGACCAAGGCAACTCGCATAAGGACAATATTTCATTGGAGCTGGTTTACAGGTTCAGAGGTTCAGTCCATTATCATCAGTATGGCAGCATCTAGACAGGCATGGTACAGGAGAAGCTAAGAGTTCTGCATCTCATCTGAAGACTGCTAGCAGAATACCCACTTCCAGGCAGCTAGGACAAGGGTCTTAATTAAGCCCATGCCCGCAGTGACACACCTACTCCAACAAGGTCACACCTCCTAATAGTGGCACTCCCTGGGCCAAGCATATACAAACCACCACACTCCCTCATCAATCCTTTAGAGACACCAAAATGAGGCCTGATCTTAAGTGTTCCTCCTACAGAGGGCACAAGTCAATGGCTCAACTTCCTCTCTCCTTCTCTGACTTTAATATTTTCATATTTAAAATGTAGTTTTCTGTCGGGGCAGTCCCTGCTTATACACTGAAGGCCTAAAATTACCATGGGCCTAAAATCAGCAATAGGCCTGACATACATGCCTGCTAACACAAAGTCTTGGGTCTCTGTGGAAAAAACTGAAACAGATAGTTATAAGATATTGTAAACAAGCAGCTTTGGTGGAAAACTTGCCAGGCTAGTCATAGACCTTGTAGATAGGTAACCGTGGTGGATAGTACCAACTTAGATAAGGACAAGTGAATCATAGGCAGAGTCATAGTGACTGTCCCCTAACCTTCACCCAGCTGACACTCTGTTCTGGAAGATATCTGTACTCCCCCTGAACAACTATGCTCCTGTGTCATCCCCTTCCCACATCTTGCCTTTTTGTGTATATAACCCCTGTTTGAAAAAAGTAAAAAATATAGCTTGATCGGCCTATAGACAAGTCGTGATTCTTTGCATCTTTGCCTGTCCCCCCCCACACACAACATACACATATACTCTCTCTCTCTCTCTCTCTCTCTCTCTCTGTCTCTCTCTCTCTCTCCCTCTCTTTCAGGTGACCCCCCCCGGACCCCTGTTTAATGCCCTGATGGACAGGACAGTTTTCTGAAAAGGTATGTTCATGATCATGGTTTCTTTCTGAGAGTAAGAGGGTGCTTGGAAATCCAGGCTGGGCACACTCTGTCCTGCTGGAAATATTTGTATTGGAATGGGGGCGGACGGGTACTTATGGGTTAACAGGTTTTGGTGCCGGTTGTCTGAACTCACTTGAGCAGGCTGCTTGAACTCAATCCTGCTTCTCAATGTGATTAAGCTGGCCCCCGCTGTATTTTTAAAGTGGTATTACATTGTCCTTTCTAAATATGGCTTTCACAGATGTGTCTCAGTTTGGGCCTTAGAGTCTCCTCAGCTGTATGCTTGCTTTTTCTCCCTGTCTTTAGTCATTTTCTAGAAGGTTCTAAGTTTACTAAACAGAAGAGAAAACGACCACAGCTTACTTCTCAGTGTGTTTGGGAAGTGTGTCCTGATGGTGGTTGGGTCATGGTATGGTCTCCTTTCACAGGCCAGGGACTGCAGCTTAGGGCAGGGGGAGCCACTGTCTCGAGGCTCACATCTGGAAATCTGTGGCAAATTTAAACCCGTTTCTCAATTCTGAGTCCATTTTAGGGATACAGCGAAGGCAGAGGAAAGAAGGACTCCCAGCTTTAACTCCCCTGAGACTCTCAGCTTGTTCTCACTTTCAACAGTCCTGTGGCACGTCTGAGAGCTGGAAAGCTGAGGCTGAGACACGTAAATCAAAGCCAGGTCCAGTATGGAAGTCAGGCAGCCTTCTTTCTAGGCAGAAGTTAATGGAATTTGGGAATCGGGTGGCAGTGGATCCCAAGGGAATAAAGAAGGAAAGAAAAAAGCAAAGATGGCAAGGAGGTGCGTGGAGTCAGAATGGTGTTTCTGCCTTGGACTGGGCACTCTATGCTGTGCCGCCCCGCCCCACGGCCCTCCCCCTATTCTTATTGAGCCCCTAATTTCTGCTTCTATAACCTACAGTTGGAATGAGGGTTTCTTCAGTATCTTTTTTCAGGTTCCTCTGCCCCTGTCACCCTGAATCCTAATGCACTCCCCCATTCATTTGGAAAGGTCAGGTTGACTGAGGCAGGGAGTTTGGGAAACCCTGGTGACCATGAGTCCTATACCGTCTGCAGCCTGGTAAATGACTCAGGCCCAGCCAGGAGGGAAAAGCATCCCAAGCCTGGGAAGAGTGCTAGAGGCAGGATCAAGGGCTTAGGGGGTACTGCTCCCGTGGGCAGACATGGGTAGAGCTAGTTGGTGGCCAAAAATAACTGTGCCAATAGCCATTGCTGCCTTCTGTTGTTCCTGGGCTTGTCGTTCTGTCTTACCGCCACCAGAGGGCAGGAAGAGACCACGTTTTTGGCTATCCTAGTTCTTCCTGGTGTTCTTTTTGTCCCTTGACTAGGGATGGACACAGGTGGGAAAGAAGGGTAAATACCGGACGGTGGTGGGGCACGCCTTTAATCCCAGCACTTGGGAGGCAGAGGCAGGCGAATTTCTGTTCAGGCAGCTTCTCAGAGTGAGCGGACAGCCCGGGCTACACAGAGAAACCCTGTCTCGAAAATCCAAAAAAAAAAAAAAGAAGGGTAAATACCCACCCACTATTTCCTCTCTTTCCCAGCTCAGCCTGCTGCAAGGTCTCTGTGGGTTCTAGGGTATCCTCCACCTCTGTTTGTTTTTGTTTTGTTTCGTTTCTCTGTGTAGTCCTGGCTGTTCGGGAACTCATGCAGTAGATGAGCCGTGAAAGGACCAGCCTAGGTGCTGTGGCCGTCCTGTGCCAGCCATGCGTAATTTCCCTAGTTTTATTTTTTCCTAGGCTAGGCTGGATTAAGGACTAGTCCTGTGGGACCGGAACTGAGGGGCAGTCATCTGAAAGAACTCCTTTCACAGCCCAGCCTGTCAACAGACACACGCATTCCCTCTCCTTGGTTCTCTGCGCCATTTCCTGCATGCTTCCCTTCATGGGACTGTCTTTCATGGGTCCTTAGTAGATTCCAGGGAAATGACTCTCATCCCTACCCTTTTCTGACCCCCCTCCTCTCCTCCCCACATGAGCCCCATTTTGACCTGTGGTATCTTCTTCACTACCTAACTCCTGTGTTGGTGTCATGGCCCCTCACTGGGTCCCTTCCTCCCTGATGGCATAGCAGCTAAGGGCGACACCAGTAGATTTGGCACATCATTTTCTCCTCTTCCATGTTTCGCCCTGAACTAGGGGCCCCAGATCTCTTCCCAGAGCCAGCTGTGGGAAGCTGCACAGCTTCACAGTGAGTTTGCTGTGTGTGAGGTGTGGGAGTTCTTGACGCTCCTGACCTCCAGCCCTGGACCAGCGATGAGACGTCCATCGGGTGTGGCTCTTGCAAAAGAGGCTGCTGTGTGCGGGCTGTGCTGTTTCAGGAATACCTCTTCCGGCTAGGGCTGCAGTCTTAACAGCAGAGTCCAGGGGCAGAGAGCATGCTGGCAGGCTGTGAGGCGCTCCGAAGACAATTAGAATGTGCACACAAGATTTGTCTTTTCAATATGTTCAGTTTATTCACACAAACATTTTATTGTTTGTTTATTGAGACAGCATTTCTATAACACGTGACTCTGGACTGTCCTGAAACACACTATGTTGACCAGGTTAGCCTTAAATTCACAAAGATCCACCTGTTTCAATATCCTGAGTGCTAGGTTGTGTGTTGGCCACCACACCCAACACACAAACATTTTGTATAATCTGATGGTGATATAAAGATTAAACAGACATTTTCCCCAAACAGGAAATGGTTAGGCTGAAAATACTGGAGCAGTCTCTGGTGGAGAAGGTTCAGAAGCAGGCTCTGCTGATGTCCACTGTGAGGTCCTTCAGGTCTGGCAGGATGGGAAGATGGCACTGGTGGAGGTCCAAACAGTCCTTGAGAGCACTGGCCAGCACCTAGCCCTGACAGGTGGGCTCGTGTGAGCTCAGCAACAGTGCTGGAGTTCAATGTTGCCAAAGCCGGGGTGTCGGGCCAGCCTCAAAGTCCTTCTGGGGATGGCTATTATCAGCACACAGGCCTGGAAGGGCCACTTCCAAAGCTTCAAGCTTTTTGGGTTTGTTTTGGTTTTGGTTCTTTGAGATAGGGTTTCTCTGTGTGGCCCTGGCTGTTCTGGAACTCACTCTGTAGATCAGGCTAGCCTAAAATTCAGAGATCCACCTGCCTCTGCTTGGGATTCAGGGAGTATGCCACTGAAGTTGTATCATTTGTATCAAAATTGGCCAAAGTGCCTATTTTTGTATCATTTCCTTGGGCAGTTGGGGCTCACAGGTAAGGACTGATTCATTAACATAGCCATACCACCTTGGGGGTAGTTCATTAGCATATTGAGACCTGTTTGGGGTTTGGCTCTATCTGAGGCACCTTATGGCCAGTTCACTAATGCTAATGTTAAGGGGGAAGGGAGAAACTCCTACCTTACAAGCACTGCATTACTTCGAGTCACACAAAATGGTTTTAAAGTCACACAAAATGGGTTCACTTCTATTCCTAACACCAGGTCCCTAGGAGAGTAAGAGGAGCTGGCCATGTCAGGTTCAGAGGCAATTCAACCTTGATCTCTGTTGGCCTGAGATCCTTAGGAAAGCAAAAGTTGTAGATCTGCAGGTCTGTGAAAGCAACAGTAGAGACGGAAGCAGGAGGGTTGTAGACAAACCAACCCAGAAACCAAGTGCACTAACCATCCCCTGCCAACAGTCAACAGAGAAACACAGAGAGGAGAGAAGAGGAGGGAGAGGAAGGAGAGGAAGAAGATGGGGGGAAGTAAGCAGCTTTAAGATTTCTCAGCCAGGGCCAGCCTGGTCTACAGAGTGAGTTCCACTACAGCCAGGCTTACACAGAGAAACCCTGTCTCGAAAAAACAAAAAGCAAAACAAACAACAACAAGATCTCTCAGTCAACAAAAGTGCCAGGGCAAGGCAGGGAAAAGTTAATTTCTTCTGAGGGCCGGTGGCAGGGAGCAGAGTGGAGACAAACATGGCTGGAAGAAATTCTGTGCTAGTAATGCAGCAGAAGACATTCTAGAGAAACTTGGCAAGAGCACACGTGTGTTCCATCGATGCTTAGGAGACAGGTCTGAGCCAGAGACCAGCAAGACAATAGTTGTGATGGACAGCGAATGCTTTATTAAACTTGTTCACACTACTGAGTATGTAGAATTGCATGTTGGGGGAAAGGAGGCACTTTATCCCATGGTTGAAAAGGTCTATATAAGCAAGCTACCTGGAACAATCTTTATTTTCCTTTGTAGTGTCCTTTTCCAAGCAGCTTCCATAGAAACACCTACCCTGAGAGCCATCAGTGGGTCTGGGGATCCAGAAAGACAAACAGTGGGGCTGGGGGCAATATAGAGAAGCAAATGTATCAATGCTGGTGAAATCCATTCGTACATCTGCAGCACCTTCCACGGCTTTGGACAGGGCAGGATCTCCTGCTGCTGTAGCTTCAGTGTAGGGGCTCATTGCAGATGCACTGGAGACTGCAGATGAGGCTCCCGTGCTGATGCTGGCCACTGCCTTTGCAACCAAACCAGGCCAGGAAGGTTCAACATTGACATCACCTGCATTCATGGGGGAGTTGACTGGAGACAGAGGCCATTTTGCGGATTGCCCCGGTGCTAGTCCACAGATGCACTGAAGGCTTCACCTGGCAGTCTGACCTGAGCAATTTTCAACTCATTTTATTCAAGCATTCGTGTTTCCATAATCAGCTTTTTAGACAATATACCCAACTTTGAATATTACCTTATACTAAACAAACTCAAAGTTTACTTTAAACTTTTTTAAAGTAATTTTTTATTTTACTGACATTGTTGTTTTGCCTGCATGTATGTCTATGTGGTGGTGGTGCTGGATCCTGGAACTGGAGTTACAGACAGTTCTGAGTGGCCGTGTGGGTTCTGGGAATTGAAGCTGGGTCCTGGCACAGTCATGAAGCCAGCACAGCCGTTTCCCACAGCTCCAGGAAAGCTGAGCCGAATGCTGTGATCACCGTCATTCTGTCTCTCACACTTAGGTTTTGGTCTCTGTGTGCTGCATTCTTGGGAACTTTCTTCATTATGATCCATTTGTGTCTTTTCCTGAGAAAATTATGTCTGAGTCTTTTAAAGAAAGTTCTAAAAATAACTTTATCTGGCCACTATTTGGAAGTCTTCCTTGTGCCCTGGAGATGGTTAAGCACCCATAAGCACATAACTAGATGAGGCCATTACTCCTGGCATCTTTTGGGGTATTCACCCCTAAGCAAACCCAGACAGTATTGGTGCAAGGTAAACAGAGACAACTGACAAACTGACTGGCCGGGAGAATAGGTTACAGATTCAAAGCCTCCTTTGCAGCATACTTAGAGGTCTCTGAAAATGGAGTTTAAAGATAAGGGGCTGAACAGGGTACACCTCTGGAGGAATAAAACTCAGTAAATAAGATAGATTGACTTAAATAACGTCTTCCTACTTTATAGCGCAGAGGATGAAACAGTATGATACAAGGAAGTGAGGTGTTAGCATTTGCTGTTCATAGAAAGACCGGTTTGGATATTTGCTGTTTGTCTGCAGTGCTTTCTAACTGCAAACGCTGCCAGCCTAACAAACAGGCTGTCATATGATAAATGTGTTTGCTTTGGAGGAGACATTCTTTAGATTCTTTAAATTGGAGTTACAGGACTGATAGTAAAAATAACATCTGTTCTGCTTGTATTTTCTAATTGTGACTGAACTTGTAACCCTAGACATGTAATGAAAAATCAAGCACATAATCTGTACTTCTTGGATAATCATGAATCTGTCTTTGTTCTGTGAAACCTGTATAAACAAAGTCACCCTAAGATACATAACAAGTTGTCAAGGAGTCAATCTGGGGTAATAGTACTGTTAAAATAAGTGGGAGGGGCTGGCTTGAGTTACAAAGAACCTTATCTGTCTCTTTCCCAACATGGCCCCATTGATAAAAATCTTTCCCTGTTTCCACTATTATTTTCTCTTAAATTGGCACATTGGATGGGATGTGATGTGAATCTAGCCCACAGAGCTATAGAGATGGCGCGCTTTGCCCTGAAACGCCAATATCAACCTATAGACTTACCACAGTAGTAATTCTACCGTATGACACTAGAAAATTAGCTATTGTACAAGGATCTCTTGTATCTTCCCTCTATACTCTCTTATAGAACGGTCAGTTTGGCCATAGTCCTCTTAGAACTAGAGTTGTGCACTATGTGGTGGCGCTCGCCTATAATCCCAGCACTTGGGAGGCAGAGACCAGGTGTGATTCTAGAGTTCGAGACCAGCCTTGTCAGCAGAGATAAGTTCCAGGAACAGCCAGGGCAAAACAGAGACCAACCTGTCTTGAAAAAAAAAAAAAATCTAAATCAAAGAACTATGAGTGTTAATGCTACTGGATTCACCTTGGACCTTGTCAGGGGCAAGCCTTGGCGCAACACTGAAGGCCAAAAATCAGCCATAGGCCAAGTCGCTTGCTAACACAAAGTCATTGGTCTCTCTATGGAAACTAACACTGAAACAGATAGCTATTATGTAATATATTGGAAAACAGCAGCATTGTTGAAATTTACCAGCCTGGATAAGACAAGTAGTATGGGCTTGTGAAAGTCATAGATCTCTTGGTACCTCGGTGGACAGTACCAACTTAGAAAGGACTCAGTGAACCATAGGCGGGTCATAGTGACCTTTCCCCTGAACCTTCACACCCAGCCAATACCCTTTCTGTAAGATATCTGTACTCCCCTGAACACTCTTCATCTCCAGCGACATCCCCTTCCCCCACATCCAGCCTTTTTGTGTATCAAACTCCCTAGTAGAAAAAGTAAAAAATTAATGGTAGATCATCCTATAGACAAGCCGAGGTTTTTTGCATTCTGCCTGTTTCCCGACTTTCTCTACTTCAGGTGACCTCCCTAACCGTATAATGCCATCTACTTAGGATGGGGCAGACTCCATTCAGAGGAAGTTAGAGCTCTCTTTCCCACCCACCTCTCCCTTTCTCCCCATCCTCGGCTCCCAGTCTTTTACTGATACCTCAGCCTTCTTCTCTGTTACTCAGGTCTCCCACTGTATAATCCTGTCCTTGAATTCCTTCTGCCTTCGGCCTCTCAAAGTGCTGAGATAACATATACTAAGCATGCAGCACATGCCTGTTCCCCACCCCAAAGCACATTTATCTGTCTTAATTTTCTTTTAATTTCTTTCCATTTTTTGAGACAGGTTCTTATCAGTAGACTATGCTGCTTGGAACTCAGATCCATTTGCCTTTACTTCCAAGTACTGGGACCCCAAAATGTATGAACATTCCTGGCAAGCATTCTTTAAAAAACCAAACATCTCTGATTTAAATATGCATCTCAGCTTTAATACAGGAAAGCTGGCTCCTGATGACCTTGCATACAGCCAGTGGGTTGTCTTTGCTCATTTCATTCTTTTTTTTTTCTGTTTTTTTGCAAAATGACTCCTATTTCATGTTGACTTTTTCCGATAAATTTTGGCCGTCATGAAAACCAACTCTCTGTTTACTGATGGTTTTTCTTGAGTCTACTAGTGATCCTCAGATCTCAGTCGTTCCATGGGTTTGGGATCCCAGAGTTGAGGAAGGATATTCCGCCAGCAATCAGGGTAGCGTGCTTCTAGAGATATCATGGGTGGTTAAGGATACTGTGGAAAGCCAGTTGTATCTCTTCTGGTAACTCAGAGTCAATGGAGGACCAGGATCTGCAAGATACATTCCTTGATTAAGGCATTCTGAAGTGTAACCATTGGTCCTTTGAGGACTCCTCTCACAGTACTGGCACAACGGAACGGGACTGGCTTCAATACACTAACTCTGCACGGCCTTTCTTCCTTGCTTATCGCCCCTGGTTTTTCCTACTCTCAGGAGGTCTGCAAGAGCCTAGGCCAGGGGTGCAACGTAATAAATGACATGATTTAAACTCCATGTCTGGGTGTTACCTTAGAGCAGCCCTTCTTCTCCAACCACTGAAAAGAAGGTCAAAGTTGATAGCTCTCTATGGAGTTGTCATCGTATTGAGTCCTTGGTTCAATCCCTGGTACCTTGAGTCTCTCCACAACACTCCCTGTGAGGTAGGAAGGGAGAGATCGAGCCAGCTACAAGCCACAGTTTTAAAAGTCAGGCTCACTGATCAATACAGCAAGTCGCGTCAGCCACACTACAGGTGACTGATCGCTGATAAGAAGGGGGACACTTGCTGTGGACAGAGAGGAGCACAGGACTGTGAGCGATGCAAGCTGTCATGCACACAGATCAGCTCTGGACCGTTAGGTTTTCCCACAATTGTTGCGTCTCCAGGAATCCGTATGTGCATTAGCACCACTTGGCAATCTTAGCAGGAAACTTCAGACCTGACTGCTCCCTCAAACAAACTGAGTCAGAGACTACTATACGGGGCTAAGCCAACCCCTGAGCTTCCCGCCCTCTGTGGGCATCTCAGTTGAAGACATCTGAAAATCAGGATCAATCCATCTGGGTTGTGCTCCTATCATCAGTATTGGGCACCTACTAATTTAGCCATGAATCTTTACTGTTTTCTCCTCGGATTACCATTTTTGGAAACAAAATCAACAGCAGTTTGTCTTTGTTTTTGTTTTGAGGTTTTAATTACTATTTCAACAGCAGTTTTCTAAAATGTTTCTTCATTTAATAATTTATATCTAATCTAGATTGATAGATAGATCGGAATAGACTTATATAGAATAATAGATAGACCAGATAGTTAGATTAGATATCCTTTTATTCATGTTATTTGGGAAGATTTTTTTTGAAAAAAAAAGCCTTTTGGGGGTTTTATCTTCTACAAAGCCCAGGATGGCTCTTGATCACATCCACCTGCCACAGACCACCAGGCTGTTTTGTGTGTTTTTTTATGTTTATGTCCCTTTAAAAATAAATCCTTTTGCCGGGCAGTGGGTGTCACATTGCCTTTTAATCCCAGCACTCTGGGATGCAGAGGCAGGTGGATTTCTTAGTCTCTCGAGGCCAGCTCTTGGTCTCTACACGAGACTAAGTTCCAGGACAGCCAGGGCTACACAGAGAAACCCCAGTCCTCGAAAAAAAAAAATAATATTAATAAATAATCATTTAAAACTGAATCTTGTGAATTTCACATCATGCACCCCAATCCCACTCATCATCCCATCCTTTGTTATCCCACCCTCTGCCCTTGCAACATCCTGCCAAAAGAAAAGTAAAGATTCAAACCAACTCTACACAACACATGTTGTGGACGCTATAGTCAGTCACAGTGTGTCACACAGGACACCCTTTAGTCCACCACATCTTTTCTTACAAGTTTCGCGCAGTGATCTTTGGTCATGCTTGAGGCCTCTGGGCTTTCTGCTAACAATATGAGTACTGGATCCACACACAGGACTCCTCCTGGATATCCTGCCCCTTGCTCTCTGAGTCACGGATAACCGCAGCTGCTCTAGATAAGCGTTCTCGAGCTCCAGCTAAATTCAGTAGATGGGAGTAGATTTTGGGGGTGTGGCCAACCTCAAAGCCCTGGATGTCTCCATTGGGGGGTTAGCTGCGATTTCGTCACACCCCTACTGCGCTCTCTCCTGTGCCTTATCCCTGGATACTTCTCTCCACACACTGCCCTGACTAGTTAGCCAATGCTGTCCCCACAAGGGATCTGAGATCCAGCTCTCTACTCTCGATGACCTCTAGGGCCAGCTTTTCTAAGCCGCTGCTGGCAAATGGCAGTGAGGGGGAGGGAAGTCATCTTTCTCCTCCCCAAACCACCCCATGGTACGACTGAGGGGCCAGACCAGCTCTCTCCCACAATCTTATCCTCATGTCATTTCACACCTGCTTTCCTAGGTCCTTTCTACAACGGTGCTGCGCGAGGCAAGAGGCGGGGCAAGCTCATGCACAGTGGCTCAGGTGGCAGTCCACTCTCACTGGGACATTTTCATGGCCTTTGAAGATAACAGGAGAACTGGGACATCAACACCGACCCTGGTGCCAAAGCTACATGGCCTCCCACTACATCATGGTCCTAGATGTCTCTAGAAGCCTCATAGTGGCATTGCATGGCACTCAGAGCAAGCAATGTCACCCCTGTGGCAGCCCAGCCCACAAATAAGTCACCTGCCGCTTCAATTTTAGTAGAAAGAACAATTAGTTCGCTTGACATCAATCTCCTTGAGATCTCCCAGCTGTTTCCAGATTATTTCATATGAGATTCCCCTCCCACACAGGTCTCTCACAAAACTTGTTGATTTTCCTTCATTCTCTGTGAGACACAGAGTCTCTAACATGTAAATTTATGGATCTCAACTATAAAACAGCTGCTTGGACTAATGAGACATCAAATCAGAACGCAAGAGGCAATCCTTTCAAAAGTGCTCCAACGTGCCTAAACATTTCTATCCACAATGCCTCCTATCAGGATTTCCTGCCACGATACCTTTCCCATCCTTGAGGTGTTGTGTGTGGTGTTTAGCTTATTTTAAGCACTGTAGAGAGTAAAATATATCACTTGTCTCTCCATGTTAGCCTGGTGTTTAACACTGTATCATCTTGGCTGATGACCTAGGCTCACCTTGAGTTGACATCTACAGCCCATGTTGGCTTTACCACCATCTTGGCAGCCATGGTGACTCGTCTACCTCTTAACTCAAAGGAGTTAACGAAAGGGCAAGTCTCTTTGACTTCACCGTTACAAGTGTGTTAAGAGACCACGATTTGGCCAAAATCAACCAAGGCAGTGTGCATAAAACAACAGAAACCCACCGAGTAGGACCTCGCTAATTCATTATTCGCCCCCTTTATTAGATCAAGGCAACACTACAGGGTCCTTAAGATGGCTTTCTTTTGTTTCTCCTATAGTAAGGTAGACAATAGCAATCTGTCTCTTAACATATTTAATTAGATGGGTTAGTTTTGTGTATGATGTCTTTTTTGTTCTATAAAATGAATAATCGATGAGGACAAAACCATGCAGAACAAGTTCCATATGAACTAAGTTCAATGATTATGTTGTATAAATTCTCTTACAGTGTAATGGGTCTAGTCAAACAAACACAAGTTATGTCTATTCAATCACTTATGTCTTTGCTAATTTTCTGAAGACTTTAGTCTATTGGGTAAAACACAGTCATCTATTAAAAATTGCTACTTTTATTAAATGTACATACCATAAAAGGATCAGAAAAACAAGATTTTCCTGCCTCTCTTTGAAAAAAAAAATATATATATTATATGAGAGTTTTGAAATTTGATGTCAAAGGGTCTTTTTTTAACAATTTTCTCTTTATTTTATGTACCTTGGTGATCTTGGTTGCATCAAGTGTGTGTTAGGGTGTCATATCCCTTAAGACAGGAGTTACAGACATTAAGGCTGCCATGTAGTGATTAGTGTCGCCTGTGGGGGTTTTTTTTTTCTCGCGTTTTGTACTTTGTAGATTTTTATTTATTTTGTTGTTTTTTGGTTGTGCCTGTATGGGGGTTTTTTTATTATATCATTGTTGTTCTGTGTTTTTTGTGTTTTTCTAGCTATGTGTTCGTTTAGAGAAAAATTAAATCAATTGGGAAACTGAATAAAGATGGGTTAAAAATCTAGATTAAAACCGAAGAATAACGAATTATCTGTCGGTAGTGAACTATACATAAAAATTAGACACAGTACTCATACATACAACAACAGAGCCTAAATTGTAAAGGATCTTTATAAATATGAATAACAATACAAAAATAGAGAAAAGTAAGTTAATGAAACTAAAATTAATCCTGCTTGGTTAGTTCTTTTTTTGGACGACTGATGGTTTTCTTTCTTTTTCCCTTTGTTAGATTCTTTTTGTTTTTAGTTAATTTTTTTTTTTAATTCTTATTTATTTTGTGTTTTTGTGTTTTTTTTTTCTTTTTTTCAGTATATGTTCTCCTTATATTATGTTGTTATTTCGCTTTTTTGGCTGTGTTTTATTCCGTTTTTTTCTAGTTTTGTTCTCTATTCTTCTTCGTCACTCATCTGACGGTCCATGTGTGCCTTTATTGAAATATGGGTCCTTCGGTAGCTTGGTGAGTTACAAGCTTAGGAGTCCATTGTGGTGACGGCGGGAGTTCGGTCGTTCTGGCGGGGCTTCGTTGCATTGAATATTCTTTCTGCGCCCAACTTGGTGGAGTGATTGTTGGGTTCCTTTCGGTGTACTCACTACCAGGGCTGCTCCAAGTATGAACCCTCCTCCTTCTAACCCAGGGAGCACTATCCTTCGCTTTGCAGCAGCTTGTGATCAACGTCACTACCTTTATTGCCTATCACGATAGGGGATTCCTTTTAATTATTCCTCTGGACCGTCAGAGGAGGCGCTCAAGCTCTGTTAATTCGTGACGTGTGGTGCTAGGGAAGATAGGGGACAGTTACGGGTCCTCTTGAGGAGTGTCAGATTCCTTTCCCTTTGATAAAGATAGAAAATAACGGGGTGTTATGGCAGGTGTAGTGGTGCATAGAGGAGAGGACTGTTCAAGGTTAGAAGTAATTATGGTATTAATGTGATGTGTTTGAGCACGGATTTGTGTTTATGTGCGATGAGACGCAAGAACATGCAACCCCCAGTGCATACGTACAAAGAAGTCGTCGCGACACAACCACCACAGCTTATCAACCCAGTAAGTACCCTCGGGAGGATTATAGGTGGTTGAACACCCGCCCGACATTGCTTTTCCGCATAACAAATATCATAGACACTGTGTATGTGGACAAACACAAATGAGACCACTGCCTACGGGTGAAGCGGTCAAAACCGCAGCAAAGACAACAATGGGCATATGCACGCAACCGACATGGGGGATTATGGAGCTCCCAACGGATTCGATCTACGGCTTGCTCCCACATCCCCATTCTAAACGGCACTGGGTCAACACTACATCTAACATGGTTCATCCTTACAAATGTGCACCCACCAGTACAAAGATCAGAGATCCCGCAATCTCTAGCACACCTTTAATGTGTGTAGCTATACGCAGGGGGTTCAGGAAGTGACAGATACGTGTAGGAGTGGGGTGGGGTGGATTGGGTGGGTAAGTTAGTAACGAGCTTTTAAGCCAGGTAATGAAATGTAACAAATTAACGCCTCGGTTTTTTGGAGTTGAGGAGGTGATTACTCCACACAGGACGCCATGCTAGACAGTCCTGAACCGGAGATCATGTATGGCAAGATCCCTATCCTACCGCCAGACCAATATACTCAAGATCCCTGCGGGATTGTTCTACAATCCATGACAGCCTGCTGTACGCGCCGCACTAGATTAGAAATTAGAGGTTGGTGGTAAGATTATGAATAAATATTTTCACCAAGACTTTATGGGCCGAGTCACTCCCCTCCCACTAAAAACAGTCCTCACCAGACCACGAGTGTGTCATAACCACACTATTACCAACGGTAAGCCCAGCATACAGAGCAGCATGGATTGATGTGAGGGTTAACGCGTGAGCCGGGTTAAGACGATGGCTTCGTCAGGAAAATTCTCGCGTCGATATACAATACCTTGGGGTGTACTAGCAGACAGAACACCATCCGCCTGACAAGGACCTACTTCGGAAGCAAATTTACCCTGTGTCGACCTTAAAAGGATTTTACGACATGCCGGCCGCAACGAATAAACGATAGAAAATCGAACTCATCTTCACACATAAAGTGTCGCTCTTTCGTGTGCCATAATCTTTAAAAAATCTTCCCCATCTACACCACCAGTCAACAAGGCAGACTCCCTTTCACCCCCCCCACTAGACCGAATGCTTCCCCCTGCTCACCCTATGCACCTCCCCAACCTCCCCCGCCTTATCACACGCTTACCCTGCTCCATCCACACCACCTCCCCCATAATGTTCCATTACAGATCTTGAATATTGTGAAAACAAACATCTACCCTGTAACCAATACTTTGCGTATTCGGCAAGCTATCGAGCCTTTGGCATTAGACAAAGGAATGGGTGATGGAATGTCCCGCGACGAGCGCACCGGTTGCAGGAGTGATTGACGGTTGTGCCGGGTCTCGCCGGAGGATGGCCCGGGATGTACAACACAGGTTCACCGCACGATCGCCTGCCATCATCCCTACACCTACCACATGAGCCCCCTGGGAATTGCTTCGCCCCGAGTCCTGGCGTCTGACCAGGCACTGATAACCTAGATAGACACTTGACGTGGGGGACTAGTGGGCCACTATTATCCCGGTTGGGAAAGAAGCGCGGGCATAAGGGGGGGGGGGGGAGATCCAAGGACATGGCCAACGCGGTGGTGTGGGAACAGCTTTGTGGATGGGGGTCAAAACTGTTCAAGAGGGGTCGGGGCCAGCGGGGGGAGGCGTCCGAGGCCGAGTGGTCCTAGTCCTGGGGGGAGCTGGCCGATTCATACACAACGGAAGGCAATATAACGAACGCAGGAACTAGCGGTAGTGATTATGGTACGTGCATGACCAACTACTTCGGGCGTCCTCGTGGGTCCTCCTCTTGCACGCCAGGAGAAAATAATAAAATGAGTTAAAAACGATATCACAAGTAAAGTTAAAACATCTCATACCACAGAGAGACCCACACCGCACTAATCCCCTCCCACCCCCTCCCCAGTTAACACTAAGCCCACACTCCATCAATTTCTAGCTCCGACTGATACCAAGCTACTATCACAATTGCAACACCAACTCACAAAAATACGCTTCCGAACAGATACCCCTAAAACCCAACCAACCGTCAGCCCGTGTAGAAACTCGCCCTCCTCCCCCTAAAAAAATAACAGAAAACCAGCCCTACATTATTATAGCTAAATTGGCTTAAATTACGCGTATCAACAAGCTCACGTGAAGTACCCACTCCGAATAAACGATAAATGCTCGCCGAATTTCTGGGCGTCGCCGGGATAGCACAATCGGATGATCTCTCAACATACTGCTTAAGCCCTCATTGTTCACCACCAAAAAAGCTACGACACTTTAAGTAATCAACCCAAAAATTCATCCACACCGCTAAGCGCGCCCATAGCAGTCATCATACGTGCTGGTGTGGGATTTCCTACTTGCTCTACGATCCCACCCATTTCGACCCCCACATAAGCCCATGGCTATAAACAGCTCCTATATACTAGTAAGAACAGCTGTAGGGGGGGAGCACAATCGCGGTGCAGCCCTCCCCATTGGGCAATAGAGCTGGTTGGACACGGGTTTTGTGCACATTGTGCGGTGGGGCCTAGGTCCAAAAAAGAACGCTGGCGTGCTTCGTGATGATGGTGACCATTTGTTTCTGAGATTTTGCGTCCGGATAGGCCCATTCGTTCACGGCTCGCCCAACACATATCAGGTTAAAGTCGTATAGTACGTTCCCCGGCTAAAACCTCACTCATCAGGTGGCTGAACCACACGGTCAGCCTCAGGTCCCCCATCCGATAATGGCAACAGACCAGACAGAATCTTACCACAGTTTCTTTTTCCAATTGGCACAAAAAAAATAAAGAAATGCAAATACACACGTCTCACTCTCAGCCGGCGCTCCTCCTTACATCTCTCTCTCCTCCCCTTGACACCGCCCGCACTCGCGCTTCGACTCACTCCTCATCATCTCTATCTCTCTCTCTCTTCTTACACATGGCTTTCTATTGCACTTAAAAAAGAAAGATAAAGGATAAATTCTCTCTCTCCACTCTCTCCCTCTCTCCCTCTCCACAAACTCATACGTCCCGGCTCTCTTCTCGTCCATCTCACAACGATCTCACCCTCTCTGTGTGTGTGTTGTGTGGTGGCGGGGGGGGTGTAATCCCCAAAGGAAGAACAGAATGAGTTCAGTCCTTCCTAAGAGCAAAGAATAGCATAATTTTTGGCCAGTATTAATAAAAAAAAAAAAAAAAAAACTTAATCAAATAGGATAAGTTTTTAAGGTGGAAGAGCGGGGAGAGTCAGAAGCCCTCTATAGGGGGACTTTAGTGACCCCAGCTAACTTACTTTCAAGGATTGGATTCGCAGTGCTTGCCACTCTAGACCTATCATGATGAAGGTAACTGCTATTGCATCGAGGTGAGTTTGTTGGCAAAGTCTAGAATTTCACCCCACAATATAGAGTAGTTAGTCTTTCATTAGGCTTGAGGGTGTTTTCCTAGTTGTCTACTCTCCACGTGGATGCACACAGTTTTCATATTTACGACATCACAAGGAGAATGTTTTGGAATTAGAACAATTTAAAATGGTGATATACCAGAGTTTTTGGTGTTTTTTTTTTGTTTCTTGTTTTTATTTTTTTTTTTTTTGAGAAGACAAAATCTTTGTTCTGGAGGCCTCATCCCATTGACATTTATGAATATTAAAACCTGCCTCTACAGGATGCTTGTGTCTCACAAGAATTTATGTGTTGATAATTAATAGAAAAACGATTGACAGGCATAAATTAGTATATTATATAGAAAATAACCCCAAATATGTTCAAAATAATTTGGCAAGAAAAAAACATTTGTTTCATATTGTCAAGATTAAAATTTTAAATATGTTTAAGATCTTAATTTTATGTAATATTTTGAGCATTTGACTACAACCAAGTATTTACTTGTAATGAAACATTCTTTGAAATGGTGGAAGGTTTGATTTTTTTTTTTTTTTGTAAAAAGTTTTTAATATTCACAAGTTATGGAAATGACTCCCTACACAGATCACACTAAAAACACACAGAAACCAAATTTTTAAAATACTAATTATTAGAAAACCCATTAAATATTCATTCGCCACAATCGCATGTGCTAATATTAGCCCAGAGTGTGTTTCTCAAAGGTCTACAATTTATAGACTCCCGGAAGAAATCAGACTGATGTATTGAATTCATTACTCTCGTCCCAATAGCTGCATGATCAGAGCAGGAAAGGACAATTTAACAAGGGCTTTTAATGATTTAAAAAATTACATATAAATGATAATTATTTCATGGTCAAACACTAATCACAAGGCAAGGATAAGCTTGATCATTATAATAAAATGTATCCAGAATAGAAAAGCCTGTTCTAAAAGGTCATCATCTGGACTCTTCTAGTTTTAAACCATTAAGGTGAGTGGCTCTCCATTTATGTAGTACTGGAGCCTGCTGATTCCTGAGTGGTTAAATTTAATTTATTACTTGATCTCAAATGATCCCATTTTTAGTAGCACTAAAGCCATACAAGAACACCCTTCCTGAAGTTTAAATCTCTCTGGAGAATGACCGTGTCATTTTTAAGGGACACTATGCTGATTACATTCGTTTTCCCTTCATCTAAAGTGTTTGCAAGACAGGTAAATAAAATCTGTGTGACACTCATTTTCTCAGAAATGGCCACTATCCTCCTTGACTACATCCTTTTGAGAAAGTGCATAGATGGAGTGGGAGTGGCAGGTTTTGAAAGTTCTATCTTACTCTAAAGACTAAGTCCTGTATCTTATTCTCAAACACGTTCATGAGGCACAGGACAATCTCAGAGGGGGCAACTCTTTTGAGAGTTCAGTAGCATCTCCAACAAGCACAGGAGAAAAAATACATAGAATGAAATGAATACATTTTGCAGATCACGACTGACTTTCCCTATAACTGAAGACTCAAGGTTAGGGTATCGCACTGTGAAGGCAGCCATGACAATGCACAACAGGGCCCCCCTTTTGATCTGTAACCTCACTGACAACACACATATACTAAAAAAGTGCCTTTGTGGATTCATAACCACTACACAGGTGAGTGTGTGTGCAACATATCCTCTGTCAGGTTGTTTAGTTCAGGGATATCCTACTGGTGGCTCTCCACCAGGCCCTTGTTTCCCAACCCTGCTTTCCTCACTCCAACCAGGTTCTGTCCACTCTTCTTCTAACCAGTCTTGCCCACTCCACTCGCGTACATATCTCCATCACACTCAGCTCGCCCCTTTTCACCTTTCTCTTCCGTTCCTTCTCTGTGCCTGCCAGGCAGGACCCAGTGATTACAATTCTGTAATTTTTTTTTATCCTCGTTTGACCAAATATACTTTTAAATTTTTTCTGTTTATGTTATTGTTAATTCTGTATTACTCCTATCTGGAGAAAAATCGCAAAACTCTTTTCTTAGCTGCATGACATATATTAAATGTTTACTTCTCTCTGATCTTGGTCCTTTCCTCCCAGCACATGGTGAGTTACAGACACAGGATGAAGGACAGTGTGAACAAAAGGCAGAAAAGTTCTCACAACTTAAAACATGGTATCATCTGCTGTTGGGTGCAAAGTAAAAACCCGAAGGAAACAGACTCTTCTACCATCAGCTGTACTTCTATCTTTGGCATAATGGTGGCCGGGAACATTTCTGATAATTGTGCTCATCAACAAACTACATTAAATCTGTCAGATGTCGTATTTCTATGGCTGTTCTTTCTTATCAAAGTTGTAGTATTTTTCTGACCCCTGCTGGGCTGATATGGAAATAGGAAAACTTGGCATACTACACGACTCATCTTCAACTTCTAATGTGCCCCCTTTTTTGATTTTAACAATACATTTTAATTTGTGTAGGTATTTGTATTCTTATTTTATTGTTCTCAGATGCCACAGAGAGGTCTTCTCCTACCCTGGGGCTGCAAGTGGACAGGTGTTTTGTGACCATCGAAGTTGGTGCTGGACTCAGCTTTCTCTGCAAGTGCCAATGCAGGCTCCATCCCTGAGCTACAGGTTCTGAGGCTCCTTGTTAGCTAATTTTGATCTGAGCTAGCTAAGATGATTTGTACCACTGTTTTAGTTGACCCATTTGATAGCTCACTGAGGATAAATGCTGTTATACCTATGTGCATGCCACCCTCGGCAGAAGGGTCACATTGGAGTGTGAGATCCTCACCAGTGTGACTTTCTTTTTCCTCCTTCCTCCAGTGCCATATTCACCCAGTGAGGTCACCGTTTGCATAAAATATTTCCTACACAAGAATATGGGCATAAAGAATTTTGAAAAAAATTAATAGAATGGTAGAAGGTATAGCTTTGACTTTATTTTAATATGCAAGTAGCTTATAAAGCCACCAACAGCGGGAGCAACTGAGATTGAGCTGAAGGAATCGATCCTGGAAGTTCAGGTGCCTTTTGTGAAAGTTCAGAGGTTTCACAGCCCAGATCCCTCAATGACAGGATGTATTCTCCACAGATAAGTGTAAGTATCTAATACCACATGGTACCTTGATAAAAGCCGAGGGGAAAACTCAAATCATTCCTTTAGACTCCATGCTTTCTGTTATCTGTAGCCACCTGGCAATTATCTAGACAATGAAATAATGATACTCTCTTTCAAATAAAAGAATGACTTTCTTCCCTGTGGACCTGCTGTGGTGTTACTTTACTCAAGCACTTGAACTATCATTACCCTAATTATCCCTATAAAAGGTCAATTATGCACCTCATCTTACTTTCTCTGAAATGCCTTTCAGGTTCCATTACATAAAGAAAAATGAAGAGGAATCCAGATAAATGGGTCTTTTGATTGGTAGTTATACAATAAATGATAACTCTCAAGCTAAATGTTTCAGATGGTTTTGTAGACATAACTCTGCTTTTAACTTGAGACTGGTCCATCTCCTTTTCTCCTATAAGCAATGATGGGGCTGTGTCCAGATGCCAGGTCAATAACTAACTCAAATCCTTTGCCATCCCTTTGTACAACTTTTCAGAGATGTGTACAACGTCTCCTCCTAGGTCTGTTGCGAGTATTGTTTATACTGCCTGCGTGATATCAGCTTCTTCTGCAATGCCTTCAGCTACACTGATGGATACTCACAGTCCTCCACACCATCTTTACACCTGGCCTTCAGTCACACTGCATTACTCAACAGTGGTCCTCCAACAACTGACCTAGCATAAGCCGTGCTATCATTGTGTCTTGCTGTTAATTTTTCCAGCAGCAACAATAATCTAACTCTGCTGTGGATATAGCTGAGCAGATGATCAGGTTTGCTGACGAACAATCTGAAGTCCAACTTTTACGACTATTTCAAGCACTATAACCTTCAACGTCTGTTGGAAAGTGAGAACTTTGACTTTTATTCACAGTATTACAGGGCCAAAAACCCATACTGCACCACAGCAAAGTATGTTGGCACACACACACATAGTGAATAACTAAAATGTATACACAAAAGTTATTTGATGAGTTTTACCCCAAGTTGCCTGAGAAAACGATTAGTGGTAAAGTGGACAGTGCCTGATATTTATCACGCCCAGATTGCGATCACCCCCGTTCTACCAACCCCGCCGCTGGCTAAAAACGGCGATGGAAACCCCCTAATACCTCTAAACTCGCCTACTATAATAACTGTCGGTCTTGCCATGTCCGGCTGGGACTGGAAAATAAACCAAAACACGATTTACTCCGCCACACACCAGCAACCTCAGTCGCTTTCCAAACAAAAATAAACCCTTAAAAACAAAAAGTCAATCCCAGTATTAGGTGCACACTAAACCAGCCCTCTCCTGAGATTCCCCAGCAGGATTCCCAAAGCCCTTGCACTGAGTGTCATATGTTAGAATAATTGAGGACAATGATAGCCAAGGGTGTCTTTTTCCATCAATGACAAAGTCATAGTAACTGTCAGATCTTTAAAGTTCTTACATTTTAACTATTAGGTTTTCTATATAATATCTTATTAATTATATGTATTTTCTGTTCTCATTACCTAGTGAATTGGGCTATGTATGTTTGTATGCATGTAGTACAAGCTTCTAACGTGCAGTGATAATTGAGCAATCTTATTGTTTGAAAGTGGTATCACTGCCTGAATATCCAACACACAAAGAAAAGATAAAACTACAAGACAAACTTCTCTTATGTAATAAAACTTTGCCCTCAAAAAGCATATCAGATGATAAAAATTGATGTAAAATATTATATTAGATATTTTGGATATTTGATTTTTGTATATTTCTTACGTTTTGAATATGAATGAACTTATTCTTTATTGTTAAGAAGCAGAAATAGTATATTCTTATTTCCCTATCTTTTTTGCGAACAACATGTATATTCAGATTGCTAAAATCTATTACATTTTAGGAAAAGAACAAATAAGTTTTGAGAATCAACATGATCATAATTTTAAAACACCTCGCTCAACTTTCCCTGGTGATGCTTTCGTTGATAATTAATTTCTTATATTACTTAACCTTTGGGTCTAAATATTGTGCATAGTCTTTCGATCTTTCTGTAAGCTTATTCAATCTTCTACTCTCCTAGGAATGATGTTGCTCTTGACGGCATGATCTAACGTCCTCAGATTGGAATGAAAGGATCAGCAAGGAATTTCACAGAGTAAACTTATGGGAAGTTGAACACTCTGTACCAGGGTGGCTGACCAGGAAGGGATGTTTCCTCAACCTTGTTTTGGTGCAATTGTACAGCTGGAGGAATAACAGCAAGCCAGACTGCAGAGCTTAAACTCCATAATCATACCGTTATACGCGTGTGAGAATATAATACAAGGTATAAATCTGATACAGTGGGTTCTTTACAGAGGATGACCAGGAGTGTGCTTTTATTACAAGGTGATCTGACAAACGTGTGCTTCATAAACACATGGAGACCTGACCCTGTGGCTCGTTATTACAGAGTGAACCTCATAGAATCTGCTCTTACACAGGAGACTCTAACACAGTGCACCTCTTACACAAGTGTTACCTTGAACAGTTGTGCTCGGTTACACATGGTGACCTGACACGAAGGTCTTTAGAGAGACGTTACAGTAACCAGACAGCAGTAGGTCGCTTATTATTATTGATATTGCACATCTTTTTCTTCAAAAACTGTTTCCTACCCTAATTTTTACCGTCTAAAACCACTTGCTCCCAGTAATCCGGTCCTCACTTTGTATGTAGTTTCACGATCTTGTATCCTTCTCCCCCTCCCCCTCCCCCCTTCAGTTTTTCCCTCATCATTCTTCTTTCTTCTTCTTTTCTTTGTCTTCTATTTCTATCTTGCTATCTTCTTTATCTTGAGCTTCTTCCTCTTTATCTTTTCTTTGTCTTGCTTCTTTGTCTTTGCTTTCTTTTTATTATTTTTATCTTCATGTGGTTTTTGATGGGCTTTTCATTTCCTTTTCTCTTCTTCTGTCTTCTTCTCTTCTTACTACTTTCGTTTCATTCTTTTCTTCTCTCTTCTCTTCCTCTTCCTCTTTCCTCTTCCCTCTTCCTCTTCTTCTATTCCTCTTCTTCTTTTTCCTCTTCTCTTCTATTTTATTCCAATTTTAAAAATTTTTTATTGTATATTGGTATTTATTTGCATTTCAGGTGTTATCCACCCCTTTCCCCCCCCCCCATCCCCCCCAGTAAACCAACCCCTTATATCCCGACCTTCTCTGCCATTTTTGCTTTTAAACAATATTTAGTTACATGCAATATGTAAGGGTCAGTACTAGGTTTAGGACTAGCAATAAAATAGATGCAAATAATCAAGGAACAAAGCAAGCCAATAAACACAAATATGTCAAAGAACCAAACAATGCAAATAAACAAAGAGTCCTGTGAATCACAACCCATAATCGATATTTTCTAAGAGGGCATATACAGTGATATTACCAAAATATCTGAGCCTACTTCCTATAGTCCTAGCCCAAACTCATTTTCCTTTCCTGAACTTACAACTTCATTGTTCTATGAGCCTAAGATTTAGATTTCCTCCCCCTATGCCTGAAATTACCTTCTTTGGATTCTAAGCCTAATGTCAGATTCCTGCCTGAAGTTCCATTTCCCTTCCTTGTCTTGTTCAATGTGAGAATTCCTGCCAAGCAAGCCCCCTCAAAAGCTCGTCGCACATATTGCCCCGCTTTTTTATTTGCATAAACAAGATATGAGCCTGGTCTAGATTTGTTCTGAAAAGATTCCATTCCCCTACCCATGTGAATAAGCATTATCCAAAAGCAATAGCATTTATTTCTAAGTGGTAATTTGCTCTGTTCAGAAATCTTACTCCATTTCCTTAGCGTGTGCCAGACCTGTTAAAATAATAAGTCAATATAGAGGTCCATTTTCAGTTTCAAGCAAGTCATGTACATTGGAGCTGCCAAACCGTGTGATTTGTATTGTAAGAAAGACAAGCTTTAAAACACATATGCGATTAAAAGTATTCCCAGACAAAAAGGACTAGTTGTTATCAGCTATATTGTGCCATTACTTGAAAGTTCCTTTGGAAGAGACCGCGAAATATAGAAAAATTTGACCTCAAGCCATAGATAATTGTTATCAGGATTAACTTGCAGTATCAAAGTCGCATCAGAATAGCATCTTTAAATTCAAAATCTCACCTCCCTAATGCAAAGTTAAAACATCCAAAGAGCGGGGGTAGTAATTATGTCAATACCTGCACGTGTATGAAGCTTCTTTAAACATTTCCTAATTATAATGACTATCAATATAATATTTAGAAGTAACACAACGTCCACCATTGTCATTTTGGCTCCTTACTCCTTAAAACTCCTCACACTCATTCCAATAATTTGAATATGATAAAGAGCATCAATACATTCTTCAAAATGACCTATCTAAATCCTCTTGAATACTCAAACACATTAGTAACATATTTTTGCGTCTAAAATGATTAACAACAAGTAGCTGTCTAACTTCTTGTGTTCAAAGCAATTGCAGAAAAGCATGTAGTGCTGAGGCAATTAAATGTAATAAAGCAGTAATACCAGCAATAAATGAAGCCCACTACCCCTTGCTTCTTATCTGCTTAAAGAGCCTAATTATATCTTCTAGTATTTGCAAGCTTTTGTCAGAAACCAAGTATTATGTAACACTCCCTCAGGGAAAAACAGGAAAATCCTTTGCCAAAGCCATTTAGCATGTGAAGATGTTTCCATCTTCGTGAGATCTTCTTCAATTTCTTTCTTCAGAGACTTGAAGTTCTCTTGTCATACTGAACTTTCACGGACTTTAGTTTGATCATAGAGAGTTATACACCCAAGATATTTTAAATGATTCTGACTATTTGTGGAAGGGTATAATTACTCCCTAATATCTTCTTAAGTAGAGAAGTGCTACATATTTGTTATCATTAATTTATAGTCCAGCTCACTTAGCTGAATTTGTTTATCAGGTCTAGGAGTATCATAGAGGAATTTTTATGTGTGGTCACGTATAATTATAGGTTGATCAGACATCATCTGCCAATAGAGTGAAATTTTGACATTCTTAGCCTATCCAATTATGGTTGATCCGCTTTGAACGTCCATTTTGGTTTCCTAATTGCTCTGGCTACGAGCTTTGAGTACTAATATTGAAATAGATAAGAGAGAGTAGGCAAGCCTTGGCTATTCCCATAATTTTAATGGGATTGCATTACAAGTATTCTTCTTCCGTTCCATTAAGTTGATGTTGCTACTGGTTTGCTGTATAATGTTCTGTTTAAACTATGTTTATATTAAGGGGGCCTTGGATTCTTTGATCTTTTCCAAGAGCTTTTATTTCAGAAGTGTATTGAATTTATGTCAAATGCTTCTCAGCATTAGTGAGGATTGATCATCATTGGATTTTTTGTATTTTCCACGTCATCCCTTTTGAGTTGTTTATTATAGTTGTTGAGATTATATTGATGGATTTCCATATATTGACCCATCCCTGGTATTCCTGGATAAAACCTATATGATCATAATCTGAATGAGTTGTTTTTAGATAAGTACAATGACATGGTGTTCTAGAATTTGTGTTGGATATTATTGCATGAGGTAGTATTTCATAAGGACATTGGTCTGAAGTTTTCTAGTTCTTTGTTGGGTAATTGTGTGTAGGTGTTCTGTGTAAGAAGTGTAATTTGTGGATTCATAACGTGGAACAGAAGTTGGGTAGTGGTCCCTTGTGTTTTGTGTTTTCTTGTACTATGGTATTACCAGAATTGGTATTGAGAGTATTTCTGCATCGGAGATATCAAATGGGACATTGGATCTGAAGTTCTGTCTTCTTTGTTGGGTATATTATGATTGATGGTTAAGTAAGTATATGTAACTGTGGTTTCACAGAACGAATTGGGTAGGTATCTTCTGTTTTCTATTTTGTAGAATATAATTTTAAAAGTGAACTTGAGATTTATGATCATTCCTTTGCAAGTCTGTATAATTCTGCACTAAAACCACTGGTCCTTAGGCCTTTTTTCTTTTTCTGTGTGTGTGTGTGTGGGTAACATTTCATAATTGCTGCAGTTTCATTTAGGGTTTAGGGATCTGTTATTAGTGTAGTTATAACGTGATCCTGATTTAAAACATTTGGTACCTGGTGCTTCTGCCTAGAAACGTTGTCTATTTTCATCCGAGATATTGTTCAGTTTTTGTTGAGTATAGCATTTGTTTTAGGATCTGGATGATTTTTATTTGGAATTTCCTCCTTGGTTTTTGTTGTGTTAGGTCTCCCTTTTCAGTTCTGATTTTTATTAATTTTGATATTCTCTTTGTGCATTCTGGTTAGTCTGGCTAAGGGTTTTATCTATCTGTTTTGAGATTTTTTTTCCAAAGAACTAGCTCCTGGTGTTTTGTTGATTCTTTGGTATAGTATTCGTTTATTGTTATCTACTTGGTTGAATTCATAGCCCTAGCATTTAGATGGTATTATCCTGCTGTCTACTCCTCTTGGTGTATATGCGCTTCTTTTTTTGTTCTAGAGCTTTAGGTGTGCTGCAAGCTACTAGTATTATGTTTCTCGTAGTTCACAGTTTCATTATTGTAGGCGACTAGAGCTATGATTTTCCTTTCTCACACACTATCATTGAGTTGTCCCATAAGTTAGAAGTAGGATAGTGCACTTTATTTTTCTTTAAATTCCTAAAAAGGTCTTAATTTCTTATCTTTTATTTCTTGTCTCTTCCCCTGACCCAAGGAAGTATTCATGAGTATAAGTGTTGTTCAGTTTCCAGGTGTATGTGGGCTTTTCCATTGTTTTTACATCCATTATTGAAGACCAAGCAGTCTCCAGGTCTGTGGAGATCTGAAGTAGGATGCATGGGATACTTTCACTTTTCTTGTATTTGTTTGAGGTCTGTTTGGTCAATTTTGGTGAAGGTACCATGAGGTGTTAAATGAATGGTGTATTGATTTTGTTTTAGAAATGAAGAGATGTTCTATAGATCACTGTAAAAAATCCATTTGGTTCATGTAACCTTTGTCCTTAGTTTCACACAACTTTTGTTCATCTATTTATTTTCTGTATTCCTATGATATGTCGCATTGCTGAAGTGGGGTGCGTGAAGTCTCCCCACTATTATTTGTGATGTACAAATGTGTTCTTTGAGCGTTTATAGTGAAGTTTCTCTTATTATGAGATGTTGGGGTACCATTGTGTTTGGAGGCATAGAGATGTTTCAGAATTGCGGTGGTTCATCTTAGTTGATTTTCAAGTGCCTTTGACAAGTATGAATGTGTCTTTCTTCGTCTTTTTTTTGATAAGTTTAGGTTGAAGGTCGACATTAGTTCGATATTTGAATGGCTACTCCAGCTTGTTTTACTGTGGGACCATTTACTTGGAAAATATTTTCCAGCCTTTTAAACCTCACTCTAGAGGTAGTGGTCTGTCTTTGTCACGTGAGAGGCATGTACCTTCCCCTGATGCATAAAGTCTGGTTCCTCTTTATGTTATTCAAGTCCTATTAGTCTGTGTTTTTTTATTGGGAATTTGAGTGTCCAATTGATGAGTTAAAGATATATTAAGAAAAAAGAGATTTGTTTTGCTTCCTGTTACTGCTTATTTGTTATATAGAGGTGAAATTAATGTTTGTTTGCGATCTCTTTTTTTTTGAGGTTTGTTGGAGAAGAGAATTAAAATTGCCTTTTTGCATTTTCTCTAGGGTATAATTTCCCTCCTTGTGTTGAATTTATCCCTCTATATCCTTATGAGATCTGGATTTATGTAGTAAAGATATTTTGAAAATTTGGTTTTTGTCATGAATATCTTGGATTTCTTCCAGTCTAGGAATCTTGGGAGAGTTTAGAGCTAGTTATAGTTTGCCTGTGGCCTCAACAATTGTTTGTTCTCTTAGGTCTGTAAATGACTTCTCTCTCTAGGATTTTCTAGGCTTTATGTATACTGCTGATGACTAGTCCTGGTTTTTAATTCTGATAGGCTGACTTTAATAAGTTCTACTTGACGCTTTTATTATCCTGTACTGTGCATTTTTTATTCTTTCATATGTTTATGGTTGCAAATATTGGTGTTTTGATTATTACATGAATGGGAGGATGTGCCATTTACAGATCAAGTATACTTGAGTTATTGTATGCTTCCCTTGTATGTTCAGCAGGCCATCTCTTGTTCTTTAACAGTATAATAAGGGGAAATAAGGTTTTTTTTCCCTCCCTCTATAATTTCTGTTGAAGATAGTTTACTAGATCATTAAAGCTGAGAACCATCACTCTTTTCTATATCCTTATTATCCTATAATAGTTTGGTCTTCTCAATTTGATATTTGATCCTGGAGAATTCCTTGGATGATATTTGTGGATAGAGCTTTATATTGTTGTGCATTTTTACATTTTCTTGTTTAGACAAGTGCGCAGACAAATATTTTCTATGAGGTTATCTTCTGTACCTAAGATTCTTTCTTCTAATAAATTCTTGTAATCTGTTAGGTATGCTTGCATCTGAGTGACTCCTGAAAGTGAATAATTTTTTTCTATGTAAATTAGCTAACAAGGCAAACAAAGTAACTTAAAAGAAATATAAAGACATTCATACTTTCAAAAAAAGGTGACAGTAAAGTCCCCACCACATTAAATTCTAACGTAATCGTACAACTAGTGAACTCACAGAAATGCTGGCTTTAGTGTCAATAAGTTTCAACACAGATACCAGGAAATAAATGCTGATGCCTATGTAGGTGGGTGGTTGAGGGCCACAAGGCTGTGGGTTGCTGGCAATTCCCATCGATCCTGTCCCTTCTTCTGCATTCCTTTTCTTTCTTCTAGCCTGCCTCACCTAGCTCAGGTTGTTATGGAGGTTTTACATGTGACTCTTCACTTCCTGGCCTGTCTGTGTCCCTATGTAGTGGCCAAAAGAAGCTTGTATGAACTGAGTGCCCAGTCCTGCATACACTGTAATCGATAGCGAAAGGGGCAACGATCGTGTGGCATCTAGAGATGAATTCATGGCTTCCCCTTGCTATTCACCATCCTCCCTACTGCCTAAGGCATGAAACCCTGTCATTCAGCCCAACAGCCTATACTTTTATTTACATGGTAGAATGTTTCCTAATTGTCCCAAATCTACAAAACCAATGAAAAATAAGCTGACTAACAATGGACACAAAAAAGGTAATGTAAAACTGGCACTAGCTAATAACTTAGAGTATACAAACACCATGGAAACAAATAAGGAAATTTGGTACCTTCCAGCCCATGTTTAAATTGGAGTTGTAATGTTTGGCATACAAAGGGAAACTGGTGATCAAACTAAGGAAAACAAATATTGTCTAATCTGTTTACAACAAATAGAAAAATATTTCAAAATGGAAAAAGACCGACCGAACGTGAAATGAACAGACATCAAACAAACTTAGGTATCTAAGATTGGAGTACAGGTTTTACCATAGTGGCCTTTGTATTATAAATCTTTTCCTGTAGTTTTGTTTTGTTTATCTTTTCTTTGCTCCATTAGTTGCAGGATATAATTTACTTTAAGCTTATAGAGGAGTCACTAACCCTGCAGATCTCTGATAAAGCGACGGAGACATCTCTAACTCTAAATCTTCAAAAAGATATCTTCATCCATCTGAATAAAATTAAAGTCAAGCCACAGGAATCACAAGAGTTAAGTGGTATTGTTGATGATGCTCACCTTTAATGTGTAACCACGACTCCTTTGCTCAGTAGTTATCAGAGATTGTTATTTACCTCTAGCTGTTAGCCAGACCACCACGATGGTCTGTTTAAATCTTGTGTGCCAAGTCTACAAACAATTGATTGTTAGTATTTTTATTTTCAGTACAAATGCTGAAGTATATAAAAAGAGAGCGGGTTTTTTTATTTTTTCCCTCCAACTTCTAACTTCATCTAGAAAGTTTAATGGAGCCATAAATCTTTGAGAGGGCTGGGCAGGTAAACTGGGCTTTAACCTGGCCTTAATTAGAGAGCTTGTTGTATGCATCATTCCAAATCAATGGCTCATAAGGACACTCTGTGCGTTCATAATTCAGGAAGTGAGAGTTAGGCTTTCAATACAAACAATGTACTACTGAGGACTTCAAGAATTTCTTGGGGAGGTAAGTATGGTGGTGATCCCCATGCTATCCTCCCGTACATATTTTGAGGACAATAGGTAGACCTCCGAGCATATATATGGGGATAAAAGTAGAATTGCCCGTTATTTTCCCTCTAATATAAAACATAATGAAAGCATGTGAAATTTTAAAAACAAATTTGATGTATTAATGATATATGATATAAACTGTATACACAGAAACACACACGGGGGGGGTTGATGGGCCTTTTGGTCAGAGGCAACCAATTATACTCTGAAAGTGTAAATGTATCCCCTATAGGATGACTATGACAACATTTTTAGTATTCTTTCCTCCGGAAACTCAACACATTTGAACTCCTCCAAGGAAGATGCAGCTAGAAACAAGAGGCATGGGCTGATACAAACCATTCAGTTACAACATCCAGAATACTCGAAGAGCTTTGGGATTCTCAATTAGGAAACTGTCCAGTCGATGTTATTGTTAGAAAAACTTCACTAGGGGATTATTTCCCTTTGTCTTACATTTCACACATCCACAATTGGGGAATGTTCACGGTTTGTTAAGCAACTCGTTTGATGAGGGTTATGTTATGGGGAGAATCCACAAGTATACAATATTTCTCGAAGGTTGTCTTGTTTCTATTTGCTGGATCCTGGGTTGTCCAAATATCCCCTCCTTTAAAGTATGCACAGCTCTGCCGTATGACATATATTTTAGTTTTATAAAAAACTTTGAAAAGTTAAGGAAAAAAAAGCCAACTGCAGTTTAAAATACACAGTATAGTGGCACTTGTAGAAAATCTGTGTTGCTTTGGCAATCCAGAGGGCAGACTGTTTGAGAGGAGGCTCAGGGAGCTTTGGAACAATTGATCTTCAAGAGAGGTGAAGGGCAACAGGAGGCACTGAGACTGCTGAAAGGTCAAAAACATGAAAAGAAGTTATTAAAATAAAGTATTTAATCTCTCTTGGATAAATGATTCTAAGTAGGTAAATTTCTGATGTACTGTTCCCTTCTTCTACAGATATAACTAGGAGAGTTCAGACCGAATATTATCTATAGATTATAATTTAAGTAAAAGAATAATATGCAGTGATGGCTGCCCTAGTCTATGCATCACCTGTTCTGTAATCCACCAGAATCAGCCAAAACTGTGCCTTCCTCCGTCAGTGACACATTAGAGAAAAAGAAGACTTGATTTGGAACATCTCTTAAACTTAATAAAGATCAGTGATCATTAAACATGGACCTCATTCTGACTCAATCAGCACAAGGGCTTTGCTAATCACGAGGAGCCTTTTTTTTATTTTTCCACTCATTCCATGCTGTTTTATATTAACAATTTCTGAGAATCTGCCCCGATGTTTCATGGTAAATAAAATATTTACGGATTGCCATGCAAAAATTATACGTTTTCCCCACAACGATGCGTACAGTTTGCCCTCATTTTGTTCACCACGTCAACTGTATTATAGTCTTTTCAGTGAAAAAAATAATAATAAAAAAATATAAATTTCTAAGTGTGTCTATGTAAAAAGCTGTATTCTTCCTCCCCACATCTTCTCCTCCCCGTCCTTCCTGTTTTTATAACCTCATCCCCTTGCTTCCCCTTACTTCCCTTCCCCCACACCTTTCCTTTCTTTCTTTCCTCCTTCTCTTTCTGACCTCTCTCTTCTCTTACCGTCCCTCCTTGTGTATATATTTATAAAATTGCAAATTTACTCATATTTTTTTCTGACCTAATAACAGCAGATGTGTGCTGTGATTCTGTCATTAGCAGATAAAGATCTCATATGAACTGCTGTATTTCTCTGCTTTATAGCATTAACACCCCTCGAGACTTTGGCATCATCAAATATGGCCAAGCCTGGAAAGTGAAGATCATTGTGCCTCTTGCTGAGTGTTGATGGTGTACTACCATGGGTCCCCCTGCAAGATCTCTGGACTATTGACTATGTAGCCTCTGTCCTCCACCCCCACCCCACGCCCCAGATCACCAACCTCTGAAAACTCACTAAAATGAAGCAAAGGGGCAGACATATGGCATTTACCCAGAGACTTGTTTTGCATAACAAAAAGGACTTGAAGGGTTGATCAAACTAACGACTAAATGTATAATGGAATTGTCTATTTGGAAAGATGCTGTAAAGAATCAGAATAGGGCAAATTTAAGAAAAGGCCTTTTATGTGAAAGAAGAAAGTGCATTTTAAAATATGTCCCTTTACAAAGGCAGAAAGTTATGTTTCAGGTAACTAACCAGTTTTATAGCAACAAAAAATGTTGAACCCAGCTGGTTGTAGAATAGGGTAATAAAATCAAATCTAAAATGCATGGGTGTTAATGTTACGAAAGAAATCAATTTAAAGTGTGCTTGGACCAAAGATGTATGTGCAGTCCCAACAAGTATTAATCTCAACACAAATTCTCACGTATTAAATAAAGAAAAATTAAATAAAAAAAATATAAAAACATATTATAACCCAACTTCAGAGGTTTGGTAAATTAAGATTCTCTATCTGTAGTAAATATAAGGGTTGTTAGGATACTTTCTAGATAATCAAAGAAAAGTAGACCATGGACTGTTAGAACAAAAAGTAAAAATAAACGCCTCATAG